>JBBPMP010000101.1:0-63182 GCA_038090395.1 Boletales sp. KT-2023a | reverse complement strand
CGGAAATGAAAGACAAGAAACGACGATAACAATGGCGTGTGACGAACGTGTTGTATGTTCTAGAACACTCTAGAGAAGGTGAAGGAACCGGGTGATGCCGGTCAAAGTTATGACAAAGAAAGAAATGAGGGAATCGTAACACACCTACAGACACGCTCGTTGGAAAGTAAGTAAGATAAAGCTTACATAACGTGTCTGCACCAGCACACTCCAAGTAACGAAGACGTTCGAGTAGGTGCTGTAACAAACCAGTGCATGTTCTACGGTGAGAGCGGCCAGTGATAGAAGGGCGACCCTCACTAGCAGAAACCAGCTGTTGAATCGACTCACTCAAAGTCTCCATAGATAGTTTGTGAAGGCGGCTCACCAGCTCATCCTTAGAAAGCGAGGCCCACTCGATGCAGGGATGATGATCGGTATCATCACTGAATGAATATACAGGGTCTGGTGGATTGCAAAGTGCTGTAGCTACTGTACATCACTGCCATACCAAGATTCAAAATGCATGGAGAGTAGAGGTAGTATATTACGCGCACAACCAATGGGGAGTTCTATACTGCTGTATTTATCAACCAGTTCTGCAGCTGAAAATCCATGCAGCAAAGAACAAGCTTGCTGAAAATGGGCGACCAAAATTCTGACAAGGGCTTCCTTCGACCGTGCCTTTCCTTTCACCAGTGACAGCTTTGATATTGACAATGAGAGGGTATTGACCTTCAAACACGATAGATTTTGCTCATAGACGGACTCTGAGTACTCAAGCCAACAAGGTAACTGGGCCATTTGCTGCTCCACACAAGCCGCAACGGTCAATAATGGGGGATCAACAAGGCCTTTCAAGTCACACAATAGCAGGCAATGTGTGTAATGGGCAGAGGCAAAGTATTCAGGGCTCTTCATAAGGAAAGCACGATATGGGGCACAGAAAATTTTCACATAGTGACCATCGAACGCTACACACCCGGCAAACTTGAAATCACAATTCACACAGTCACAGTGATGAGTTTTAAGAGTTTTCGACAACCAAGTAACAAAGTTCTTAGGACTTTCAAATAAGGATGCATGCTCATGAGGATAATATAAAGGGTCATGATATGGGGGGTAATTGATAGGATCACGCGAGCCTTCCTTGGAGCAGCAAGCCTCCTCAAGTAATCGCGGAACAACACAAGGTTGTTTGTGAATAAACCTAGCAAGAACCAACCATAAATATAATCAGGGTACAAAAAAGATAGCTTGACTCACATCAAAAGCACCACCCTATATCCTTGATAGCTTTCACTGAGTGAGTTGCAAGGACGATGTAAACACGGCACACAAAACACCAGGCAGCCTTTTTAAGAGAGGCGAGAGCAACAACAATGTCAAACAAGATATCCCTTATTTAGTAAAAAGTTCGTGCAGGTCCATTTGCTTGGGCTGGTACGTTTCTGGCTGAGAAAACCCTCCCCCACTACCGTGGGAGTCGGGGAAGCAAGATCGCCAAGCATTGCAGCTTCGTTTGATCAAGAAGTTACGGTCGTGTTGATTTCTAGAATAGCCATTTTCAAAGCTGAAATTACGATTCACGATTCACGAGTCGTGTTGAGGTGGTTGGGCTACATGGCTGCTGATACGACTGTATCAAAATTTTGCAAACTATAGGAAGGAGGACCCGGTAAGCTTCAGATAATATAACTTCAGCAATTATCCCTATTTCGTGTGCCATGACATCAGCCAAGTCGGTTCTTGTAGGCGTTCAATAACAGCCTGCGCCCTTGCGTGTTCGCTTCTTTTTATTAAAAAAAGATTCCAAAAGACGTGAACAATTCATTGATCATGCTTTAATCTATGTTCACCTTTGATGCTCCCCCAAGACCAATGTTGCTTGGCAGTGTCTCTCAATCAAACCTGCTGTCATCCTCTTGCTCGACGCATTCTTGTTCTTCCATATCTTGATTTTCTACGGTGAAACCATCGCCCAATGGCGCAAAATTTCGCTACCAGCACCAAGATGGATACCAGAGCCTCAAGGAACTCCCCAAGCCCGTCACCGATGCGCAAGACTTGTTGACCGACTACTTCCTGATCCCATGGTAACTGTGTGACAATGAGGCACAGTCAAGTACGGTTCTTACTTTCCAAGCCCAATCCTTCGACGACCCACATACTGGCGTCGACGTATGATGGTTTCGACGGACTTGGGGCATTTCTTCGCATTTCTTCCTTCGCTGTCCTCGACCTTTTTCCTTTACTTTTTTGGCATCAGTACACTAGCGTTTTCGCTTGTGGTGGTGCTTGCCGCCTGTATTGTCAAGAGGTTTAGATGCAACCCATAATATCCAAAGAAGTTTTGCCATGTTCCAAAGACTCTAAAAGCAAGCAATTCAAACCACAATAATGTTGCCCTAGTTCGATGCATTGAACATCGCCAGTTGGGTGGTGGCAGCCACCACAAAAAAAAACAGAAACGTGTTAATTCCATTTATCATGTTCAAAAAATGCATCAAATAAGGTATTACAACGCTTCTGTTGTTTTCTGTGATGTGCAAGTGAGCATCAGCATTATTCCAAGATGCAGTGACAAACTGCTGAATGAAAGGGAGATCTTCATCAGAGAGTTATGCATTGATGGCAGTGCTCGAGGTGAAATGCGGGGTTGTATGGTGTGGTGCAGTACGTCACAGTGGTCTACTTACTCCCGTCTATTTCGAGTATTATGGCTGAAGCCGGGGCCGATATCGGAGGCTGCTGTGGTTGGTGATGATCCATTCCGGGCCGCTTGCGGACTAATGGCATTTTTCAGGTCCCTGTGTCTATTCGGCTCTCGCGAGTTGGTGTATTCTTCGTAAGTCTGAACCCTCTACCCATCGGATATGATGTGACTGGTATTGATGTACTATCTCCTTACATCCATGCAGACCCATTCGGTACCGACACGAGTTGCTGCGGCGGTCCACGGGGATGCTGTGGTAGCTGCTGTGACTCCTCCTTCAACGAGGACGACCTTGATGAACGGATGAAGAAGGAGCAAGCAAAGGATGGAGCTGATGCAGAATCTGTCAATGCTCAACCTGCACCATTACAAGACATGGCTATGGCTACAGAAGATTCAAAGCCCACAGCCAATGAGGTGGTTTGATGGTGGGTATCCATCCGGCCTACCTCAATACGTCCACCTTACCTGCTGTCTTCCATAGTTTCCCGATCGATATTTGATCTTGTACATGGTACATGCTTCGTTCCTGGACATAATTCACAAATGACTCGCGAGGATATGGCATTGCGTTACGCTCAACGCCTTCCGTGTAGATAAGGTCGCCGTGTCACGGTCAACAAGTGCAACGGTTAACGGAAAGCAGGTCCCAATGCATCCTGGCGCCTCTGTAAGCGGCCCAGCCACCTGCCGCTTAAGACAGTTACGCCAAAAGGCAGCGATATATGCTCGTTGTAGGTACTGAGGTAAGCCACAGTAGGCTGGATCTGGCAAATTCTTTCCCTAGCTGGAGGCGTTGAGTATTGGTTCTTCCAAGTCGCGGTTCACCTATTTCAATGGTGCAAATTTTCAGTAAGCATTATATTATATGATGCTCAATGTCGTCTTGCAGATCTAGGAATCCATTTCAGGCAATCTCATTTACTCATGCATACTTGACTTAGTAGGCTTTGTCAGGTTGGTTTGGCGGCAACCCGCGATTTGGGGTCAGCACTCTATGCCGGTTGTCTTCTCACCAATAGCCCCCCCTCTCAAAATTCACAAGACCAGTTACAGTGATCTAGGATACTGCGATTTTTATTGCGTTCAGTCACGATGGAGGGATTTATTCCGCTATTGAGAAACATATAGCAACGCGAAACGGAACGTACCAGAGCGAAACAAGTAGTTTTTGTTACTAGCGCCATGCAGACAGAACCAGGGGTAGCGTAACCGTGGAGACATCACATAGGCTTCAACCTGAGCCTGTGTTCCCCATGCCAAAATGAGGTCGCCAAAATTGCATATGTACGTCACATTCTTTCCCTGAGAATTGCAAAAAATCTTTCTTACACATCAATTGCACAGGGACAGCCTGAGTTGAGCACATCTATGCAGGTTCCGTCACTGCTGGTCAGTCATCACTGACGAAAGCTTTTTATTATTTCCGCAAACCTACCAGCAATCTTGTTTCTGCGCACGGGCGTTATGGCAAGTCGGGCCTTAAACTAAGCTTATTTGACGCTACAGTAACATTAACCCACTGAGTCCGTCCGTGTATGCCTATAATTCGTTGTCACTGCCTTTGCACTCAGATCCCCAATGAACATGGATTCTCAGTTTGAGCTTCAGTGGGCTCCCGGAACGTGTGGTAAGTTGGACTCGACTTACCTTGTATATCGTTCCTGGCCAATAGTTACCGCAGGCTTCATTTTGTCGACTGCGTGAGTAGAAGCTTCTTCCACCCAAAGCGCATCATCCAACACCAACCATGTTGGGCATGTTCATCATGCAACATGGAGCTTAACGGTATATGGTGGGGCTAATTGGTGGAACAACTAGGCTATTTGGCTGCACATTTGGACAATGCTTTTTCTATTTCTCGAGTTTTCCTCAAGACCTCAAGTCATTACAAACTTTGGTATGCGTTAGCTTCATGTCTTTGAAGACCGCTCTGAACATGGGTGACTAATACATAGGTGTCCTGTCTTCTGTGCGTTTGCGTATGCTTCGCGTCAATGTTCGTGATCACCACAGATTCCTGATGGGGATACCTAGGGCGATGGATGGTCTGCACACATATCTTATAGCGAGGCTTTACTGGAGATTTCTCGGCTTATGCCATGGAACGAGTTCCCTGACTTGTCTTCCGAAACTCCCTTTGTGAGCGTGGATCGCGCAAATTTACGAAATAAATGAAGCTGATGCTCGTTGGCGGGTACTCAGAGAAATGATGGTATGTAAATTCGGCCAAGTATAATGTACTTTAGCTAAATGCCAGTGGGCTTGCCAGGGTGCTATGTTTGTCAGCGTAGGTCGAGGTCTAGATTGATATTAGTACGCAGCTGACCTTGGGTGTTGCAAGTATGTCGTAACTACAATGGTCCAATGGTGAGTATGCGTGCACATGTTTCTATTATGGTAAGCTCATATGGTCAGTTTTTATGCTCACAGAGTCTGGATAAGTAAGTTTGAATTGCTTCCTTCATCGACTGACAGGAAAGCTTTGCATTAGTCAGTGCAAAAAATAAACTGGTAACGTTTGCGATTGTAGGTCAAACAGGTTGGTATTTTCATGCAACCACTGATTCATGTAGATCACAACCGCATTGGCGCAATTTGGTACGTGGCTTAGCATTCAAGTGTCATGTACAAACATCAAGCTGATATTTTCCCAATTACAGCGTTTGGGATAGGTTCGCATGCTTGATCGCTGCCCACAATGCATTGCAATACTGAGTCATTTTCTCTGCCCAAAAGTCTGCACATATGTGGCGTATGTTTAGTTATTGCTGAGGAGCATGTCATGATTCAAGACAGTTTACATAGTCTCGTGACGCGCGATGCAGAAGTTCTTTATTCTACCCCGGTAAGTTCAAGTTCCTCGTCAGTCCCATATATACGTATCTTCGTTTCTTCATCTTTCAACTGCTCGTGCTAGTGGTCCCCACGCTCTGCTGTCCTTGGAGCAGTATGCGACGTCCTGATTACGGGCTCCGTGTTTTTTTACCTCCGAGAAGGCCGTAGAGAGGTTCGGAGGTGTGTCGCATTGTTTCTCTCAAATTCCCTGCTTTATGTGTCGATGATATCGACCGGGGAAACTTACCGAATTCCCGTATCTCAGGTCTCACAACTATCTGAGACATTTGACGATCGTGTTTGTCAACATGGGGCTTTTTACTTGGTGAGTGATTACGACTGCCTAGCCATGCAATTAATGATCCCGGGTCGCTTCCCCACTTTCTCTTCTAGTCTTGTATCAGTCACATGGTGTCTATCAGTACGTCAATATGTAAAATCATCTAACCATATGTAGGTGACAAGCGTGGCCGCAGTACATCGTGCAAGGGGGAAGATACTTTACTGCGCTACCGACAGGTTTCATATGCAAAGGTGAGTGTTCAAGTCCCGCGATGCTTTGAGCTCAGCGTCTACCGACTCTGCTTAGCATACGCCAATTCTATGATGGCGGTGTACGTGATTTCGATTCTCAATATATTATCCCTGCCTCTAAACTGATACGTGTTCGAGTTTAGACTGAACGCACGAAGATCGGTGCGAGATCGAGAGCAAGACCTCATCGAAGACGGTTATAGGCTTGCTACTATCAGTATCTAGACAGATAGCAGTCCCTTGTGCCTGTAGCCAAGTCTCTGTGAGCTGGGACACGGGGCGCTTGGAGGGTTTAGTCTATGCTTGACTCGGAGAGCTAACCAGTACCAGTAGCCTAGTAGAAATTTTTCTCCTTGCCTCCACCCCGCTATTACTAGCACTGCTGCTGGTAGCTTTCCACATTCGTTTAATCTTTCGAATTCAACCTTTTTGGCCTCGCCAAACACCCGAACAGGCGCGTCACGGTACGAACATAACAGTTATAGTCTGGTTTGTCCAACTGAACTTGAATGCTGCGCTACTCGACTTCTCTAGTAGCGGCCTCGTTTCTGCACTCAGCCCACCCTCACGTGCACCGCACGATTTCCTGACAGGTTTGGGTCCAGCCTCAGGCCGAAAAACCTGTCAGTTTTCGGCGCATACGGCGTGTGCCCTCCGGGTTGCCTCATTCGCTTAACGGTACAGTACCGTCACGGTCACAGTCGTCGTAGTCACGTGGTCGTTCCTTGTACATGTACGTCCATACCGCCCCAACAAGTTGAATACCGTGACATGACTTTAGAGCGGAAAGTTTCGGAGTCCAGCTCGCTACCTAACGTCGTGACGCGCGAGATGCATCAACCTTTTGCAATGGAGTGGAGTCCTCCCATCCCTAGCCGTGCCATACGATTTTTTTTTCCGATGGTGTTTTGCGATTCATAGGAACGGCGGCAGGTCGTGATGAAGGATCGAATGATTCGGTCTCTTCAGGATGTACCATTCGGAATTTCGTATACACAAATGGCAGATCTGGGAATCGACACGATTCAGACGGAGAGAGCCTGAGAGAACATATCGTGATGTCTCCTTCAGTAATGTCGCAAATATCGAAACCAGCCTTGCAATCCTGCCATCTTTAGACATATTCTCACACATTGAAACTAAATTTTAACCCAAAGTTAACAAATTGTTATACCATATCCGGTCCTGGAAACTATATTATTAGTCCTTTTGACTACATTGTAACTGCTCCTTGGAATCATTTCGGGTTGAATTGAAACCCAGCCTGACATTTTAACCTTGCAATGCCTGATAAGGCATTACCATTACAAATACTTTTTTGCGACAAAACACTCGGCTCGAGATGGCTCGCTAAGTATCCCGAGTCGTGCTTTCACTCTCATACCTTGAGCGTATGGTTATGGTTCCTGCCCCAACTCGAAGACTCCAAGCCGTGAAACCGAGAGTTATATTAAATTTGAATGGTGACAAGAACAGCGAGAGCATATTGCCAGAACACCGACTCGGAATCAATCTAGTGATCCAACATCAAGTATGTAGCGATTTAGCAGGAAATGGCAAACGTTCCTAGCAATGACCCGCTGGTTGACAACCACAACTGAACGCCAAGCGCTGAGCGCTGCCAAGCGGCGGCGACGGCGGAGATATGATTTGGATTGTGTTCGCAATTCGTACCGTTTGCTTCCGAAGTTCAAGTACCATGAATTCGAACAAGGAACAGAAACGCATGAAGGGCGAAGTCTCCTGTGCGGAATGTCGTAGGTAGGCTATAATATGCTCGCTAGCGGCTCTTTTCGGGAAGTGACATCGGAGCTCATCTCGACTTGCCCTCACGCTAGGTTGAAAACTCGATGCGACAGAAAAGGTACAGCTCAAAACATTATGTTATGCTTGCTGGCCCGCAGAGTTGCTTATTTCCCTGTGTAGTGCCTTGCTCGACATGCGTCAGGAGAGGATGTGAGATACTGTGCCCCAACGGTGAGTTACTTTCCATCTTGAAAGCGGCTTGCACTAATTTCACCTTCTTCGATCATAGGTACAGTGCCACCTGGTGGGGGTAGTCGGTGCGTCTGTATGTCGTGGTCCAGTATAATAATTACTCACTACCTGTGATCTGGCAGCTTCGTTGGCATCGCTGAGGAATACCTACGACGCAAAGTCACCAAGATGGAGGAACGCATGCATTCGCTTGAGGATGCATTGATTATCGTTCTAGATTCTATGCCCTGCAGCTCGATCCCCCTACTGGATCAGAGGTGGACGAACAGAGAGGTGCAATGGACACCTGGCCACAAGGTCGAACAATACCCGATCGTGGACGATAAGTTTAACAAGTATGGGCTTGCCAGTGATCTTGGTGCTCTATACCTTGACGACAGTGCACTATCTGACCTAGCACCACTCGGAGCTTTCGATAATTCAGAGGTACGAAGCTAGAATTCAGTATTATGATCGACTATCCTCTGATCCGGGCTTTTAATATTGTGCAGAGTCTTCTTGTTGTGGGTACTATATATCCCGCTCTTCCTTATTGGTCTGAAACATCTCGTGACAGAAAGCAAAAACATTCATGACGGAGTCGCCTTCTATGGCCAACCACACGGAAGAAATCAGTTCCTCCTACCTTCCATCAGAGGTTTGCCTGCTCCACCAAGCGTTTCCATTTTCACCGCGCGGAATTCCAGCGGAAGCCGTACGAAACTCGATAGAATCTTATCTTCCGCCGTCACCCCGAGCAACAACTTTATGCGAGACCTTCCTAGAGTCCACGTCCTGGATGTTCAGCATAGTATCACGACAGTACATCTTGGGAGAATTGCTTCCTGCTGTCTATAACCATGCTAACGGGCAGACCCAAACGCAACCAAGGTCCTATGGACCACACGACGTCGCTCTACTTTTCGTCGTCCTTGCGATCGGTGCGCTCGTGGACCCCTTGCTTCCACCGTACAATATAGAGGGTCAGCACTACCATATACTCTCACGAGCTGCTTTATGCTTGCAATCGGTCTTTGCGCAATACTCTGTAGTGACGGTCAAGACACTGCATCTGATGAGCGTTTACAACGGGATGTGCGGCATCGACAGCAAACTAGATGGTTCGCGTACTCTACTAGACATGGCCGCCCAGGTTGCCCTCCAGGTACGCCACTTCTACTCCCGTATTTTTGGGTCTCAAAAGCATCAGATAGGCCTTCGTACGCATTACTTTGTTGTTCACTGACATGTATGTAGGACTGATAGCTAGTAGATAAGGACCCATCAGTTTGGGGAATTACGGGAAGAGAAGCATACGAAAGACGAGCCTACTTTTGGTGTGTAAACATTCTTTCGAACGCAAGCTTTCGTATATGACAATGCATTGTCAGGAACCTTCTGCATGGCACGCTCTGGCAAGTGGGTAGTATGAATCTCTGTCGAAAAGATACGCATTCAAAGGTTATCTTCAGAGTCTGATTGCTGGCCAGCCACCAGTAATCGCACCTTTCATAGTTGACTGTCACATGCCAACCAAGGACGAAGAGGACACGTACCAATCCGGTGAGGTACCGTTAGGATGTAAGCAAATTTTCGTCGCTAGAAATCCTGCAATGAATTCTTTAAAAAGTTGGAACCTGGAGCTTCAGCTTTATCATTGACTGCATATTTCCCGTTGTAGAGGCTACTCAGGCTGTACACCCCGCTAGTTATGATTCTGTTCTTGAACTGGATTCCAAGATTCGCCAGTTTGTGGTCCCGCAAGGATCAAGTGATGGACAGATATCAGGGCAAATGCAAGTATATGTGAGAAGTCAACTACGGGAGCTCGGTGAGTCGACTGTATATGCTGTTCCCTATGGAAAACAACAACAACCTTGGCACAGTATTGCTATACCTCCATCGAAGTTTTTTTGCACAAGCATTAACGGATTTCCCTGTCGATCCGTCGAGGAGCCCTTTTCGTCAATCTTTCTTAATCGCCTATCAAAGTGCTACCAAAATCCTTGATACGACTCGAACACAATTTGCGCGTCAGCCGGTGCTATGCGCCCGTGTGTGGCGCCTTTGGTCGACGACGTTCTCAGCTGCAGTTCGTTCAGTACTGTTACTACCTATTAACCTACTAATCCGATTCGCAAATAGATTGTCATTGCTACCGTTGCGATTATCCCGTTAACGATAAAGCTCGAACCAGAACCGTTCGGACAACTTGAGCTGGTGTGCACGCTCTTCCGTGAGGCAGCACAAACGAGCGTCCGAGCACGGATGGCCTTGGTGAGCGTTCGATTTCTTCGTAGAAATGCGTGTTGTGGCTGACCGGATTCGCCAGCCTATCTTACGGCGGATGCGTCGCGAGGCTACGCGGATTCGGCTCGAAACGCCCAGTTACGGCGTAGACAGCTTGTTCGGAGAGGACCAGTATCAGGGATTGCGGGATGAGCATGCGTCGTCCGACTCGCCGACACGTCCCATATACTATCCAACCCCGACCATTCCTAGTGCCGAAGCCTCCTCCAGCCAGGTTCTTTTCCGCGTTGTCCTTCCGCGTGCAAAAACTGACAAGCCTGATCAGGAACCATACCTGGGTACCGCGAAACCAGCTTCGGGATGGCAACCTCATGTTCCTTATCGCGAAATGTGACCATGGTCTGATTCCAGGTCTCATGGTTCAGCCGAGGTTGTCATACCAGAAGAGCGACAGACGGCTTTTTTGTATGAGTCTTCTGGAACATACGTTATTCCTATATTCAGCAGGCGGAGATATATACTATGCCCTACAACAACTTCGTCAGTCAGGTCCTTCGTCAGTTTCACTCAACATCGACAATTCTACTCAACCCTTTCTTTGTTCACACATACCTTTTCGATATATTTTGGAGCGCTGTGAGCTTGAATGAGCAAGATCATCAAAGTTGCTTGTCACGCTGAGTCGTCACCCAAATGTCACTTGCCGCCTTGTGCCGAACTCTCTTTCACATTGGCTGCCCGGGATGGGGCTAGTTCGCCTTCGCAGGCCGAATGGTCGAAGCAGCCAATGCCGGGGAAAGCAACGAGCGACCCCTGATCCAACTTATGAATTGCGGATACAGGCAGCTGTAGATGGCCTTGAAAGTGGTCTTTACAAGTCAGTTTCCGCAGCAGCGAGAGCTCAAAACGTGCGGCCTGATTTCTCTCACTTACTCACAGATAGAGCAGGACATTTGGAGCAAGACGTTTGAACCACTGTCAACATTTCACCGCAAAGATGACTACATCACGCTTGCTAGCGCACTCGGGATTTCACTCGATGGGACGATCGAAGGACTGAAGACTCGCATGAAGGGCTATCTTACTGATCCGTCACACTCAGACATCGTATGGAACCCTCGTTTTGCGGCACTTCTCCAACCTGTTGTGAAAACACGGCTGCGAAATCCCGTCCAACACACCATCGCCCACCCCAAACCTGCAATGTCACCCTCAGCGATCATTTCCAGTCCCTGCAACATGCTGCTCCCTCAGTATCCAAGTCCGGTGTCTGGTGACAATGATCCTAATCAACGATACCCTCACACTACACCACAACACCGCAATGATATGTCTTGATACATACAGGTACAATTTGAATTCCTCACACCATGATACGTATGATGCATACAGTCCTTTCCCTTTCTTACACCGTGGCCAACCTGCTACCTATACTTTTGGCACATCACAAGTTGCATCATCTAATCTGGACAGACAACCCAGCTTGATGTAAATGCTGGCATTTATCCATCACCATTCTCCTGAAACCCATTGTCCAATACTCATAACTACAGTCTGTACTCTTAATTCTTAGCTAGTTCTTCAATGTTAATAGGTGTCAATCACTTCGTCAGGTGGTGCTGAGTGGAGTTTACACTCGGCTCACATGACCTGATGTGACATTCTGGTGACCAATCTGTGACTAACGAAGGACCTGACTGACGAAGTTATTGTAGGGCATAGTATAATTGGAATTTCGCAAGACGATGAGGCACCTCTCACACTCCTACTCATTTATGTGTAAACTTTCCGGTGACATAGCGGTCGATGCTGCTCATGTCCACGTTTCGCTCTTTGCTCGGTGCTTGGTGAGTGATGCTACGACCCATGATTCTTGTGGACTCGTTCATGGAATCTGCACGAAGACCGAGAATTTAAAAACCATAATGTTGGTCTCTGCCAACTCTTCATGCTACTACGCATGCTAACGGGCTATGGAAGTCCATTCGTCACTAGCTACGTCTATGCCGATGTGTCGGTTTCCATCCACTATTAACTTGTCTCACTGATATACTCAGGTCCGTTTAGCTATTTTTAACAGTCTGTCAGTGGGGAGCCGGGCCTAAGCATTCGCAGCGCCAGAACCGCAATAACGACGCATGTATTCCCCACTAGAGCTCCTCCATTACGCAGGCCAGTTCACCTCCCTCAGATCTTTTCTCTCAGTATCACGATTACGTACTTGTTTCTATATGCGGAAGCTCCTGTCGGGGATCTGCGGGTGACTGTTCCAGCTTCCTTTGAACACCACGAGCTGTGTACACGAGGAAGCGGGTGAACGAGCCATCGAGTGGTTGCCACATAAATGGTAGCACAGGAAGTAGCGGAGCTGGTCTTCAGAACACCGCTTAAAGGAGGTTCAAGTTATCCGTGAATATGATCGCGTGGCGGTGCTAGAATGATGGTAAGCGATGTATACTCATACCTGGAAGTTGTTGGCTCACTGTTAGCGGTAACGAATCATGCTACCGACTACCCGTGCTCTTCTTTATTCACTATGGAGATGGATTGTTCACGTCCGGCATGGGACCTTTATAGACCACCATCGGCCAGTCACTGCATCTGTGTTGTAACCCAAGCAATTCGAGAGTCCGTCGTTGCTCTACTACCGGTACGTCGGGGCATTTGGTGGTGACTCAAACCGAGTTACAAAATGGCCAGCCTGAGAGCGCGGGTGGCTCCTTATACGTTCAACTGCGCACTATCGCTGATGCAAGGGAACCACTGTTTCGTGGTTCCGTTGCACAATGCATCCACGGGAACCCCACAGCCGGCCCCTTGGCTGCAGCAGGTTCGTGGAAGGTGCATGTTTTAAATTCTTAGTGCTGTTCACTCAGCACGCGACAGTCCCTTTTTGGATTTTATTCAACTTATTTTACGTTGGCTGCGGCGCCTGATCGATCGGGGGCGTCTGCGAAAGACGAGTGTCAATGCTGTGGCAAAAGCACAGGATGCAGCTGTCACAAGGAAATCTGTGAGTTGCCTGCGGCATGTACATGAAACCGTCAAGCGGGACCCTTGCACGGCGGCGTCTATAAATTCTTCCAATCCGTCCTGGATGGCGTGCTGTTCACCGAGCCTTGTGTCCTACCCTATGATTCTAAATGGGTCGATTCACGCGCGTTCCGTAGGTTTTAGCGGTACCTGTGTTATTCACACCGAGTCATGACCCGGGCGACGCGACCTCCCATGAAACCCTTTCGGGAGGAGGTGACACCTCCGTAGCATTCCAAGGAGTCATTCCTTGGACTCATCAAAATAGGCATTCAGGGGTTTCTGGTCTTGCACCCCCTGAATGACTATGACTCGCTTGCGTCAGCAGAATATGCAGGCTACCTAGTACAGGGATCTGCGGTGTAAGTTTGATAGGGGTATACAAATTTCGATTCTACCTAGCTGATGCACTCCATCAGATCTTGCCAGAGTGTAAGCTAGGGAGTGGGCGGTACGGCCGCCGCACTCAGATCAGTGGACGTACTGGTATCGTATGACTTGAACTCCCCGCTCCCACGATCGGTGGCAGCGACGCGGTGAAGCACGCAGTCAAACTTTGATGGGATAGACACAGTGGTGGGTGAATCGTAGACAATGGTGCGTTCGTGACATAGGGTGTAGTACGAATGACTCACGACATCGCGCCTTCTGTAAATTTAACGGGACCGGAATATTTATACACAAGACACCGGCGGGAGTCGATTACACATTGTCAGCTTGGCCAGAAGATCCGAACATGTACAAGCTGGTGGAGATCATTTGCCGATGTGGGAGCCTGAGCAATACGCGCCAAAACGTTACGTGGTGTGCATCATACCCATGGAAACTAGCAAACCTTGACACGAGCGAGCGGGGGCCATAAGTGGAAGGATAGCCATTGCAATTAGTAACCTATCCCGAGGATTCTGATTAGGTGGTCACGGTCATTCAGCGCTCAGCGATCAGAAGATTAGATTTTAGGCCGATTGTAGTGACAAAACGAACTACATATACACAGCATGCCAGTGGGTTGCCATTGATCTAACTACAGCAAGGGACGACGAAGGGGGGGGGATCAAAAATACAAGATCCAATGGCCGAGTCCAAAAAGTCCAAGTGACGCGAGTAAAAACATACTATCGTACCAATTAGCGGAAGAATAAAGGCATATACCGTATGGTAGAGTACAGGTGAAAGAATAATATCACTGTGCGGAGCCCAAGTCATTAGCAGAAGCTGTAGTTCCAGGGGGCATCCTTGGCCATGAGACGACAAGCAAGCCATCATTCATAGACGCTGATATGGTGCTCATCTGGGAAACAGCACGTTAATATCCGTATAGGATGGACAGAAACGATAGGACATACCATGGTGCCCTTTGGAACATGGATCACACGTTCAAAGCGGCCGTATTTGATTTCCTTTGCGATGTAGTGAACATCGCTTCTTTGGCCAGAAGGTATTCTGGACAGCCTTTCTCCGGAGATGAAGAGTAAATCGTTGTTTTCGAGATGCACTCTAACTTCGTCCGATTTAACGCCGGGAAGCTCTAGTGTAGCGGTGATGCGTGTCGAAGAAGGGTCGTCGCATAGCTCAAGCCTGTGAAACTGAATTAGTGCACTGGAAAAATGGATCGCTAAGTGAGCACGCATACCTCGGCTTGTAGACAAGACTACCTTGGCGTACCCTTCTCTCCAACGCGTTGTTCTGCTCTCGGAGGATGTGAAAGACATATCTCCGAGCCAAGGCACGATCCAAGGCTCGGAAACGATCTTCTTGGGCAGGTTGGGAAGTCAGTTTGCGGGTGATCAAGGCGGTTGATACGGCTGTCATGAAAGGTAGGAGAGAACGCGTTCTGTGTGTAGAGGGGATTAAATAACGCGAGTGGGCGAGTCATGAAGAGGGTAATCCGGGGTTTCTTATACATCTCTTTTTTCGGACAATCGGGAAACGACGGCTTACTAATGAAGATTGGAACTTCACAGCCTCAAGGCTCGAGCGACTTTGTGGGCTGTGTCACCGTTTGAGTCATTACGACTACTTTAGTGCTGTACTCAGCACCTAGATCGCAAGTCATCACAGCCCGACGCTTCACGATATTCTGGCACCGGTTGTCGGTGGAGCGATGCGGGCAGACCGGAAAACAATGTACCGCGCGGTGTCAATCCCTTGTATGAAAAAAAAACCCCATGTAATTAGACAGAAATCGGTCAGTAGAAGGACTCGGATGGAACTTGTCCGAAGATAATCTTGGATCTTCGAGCACATTCTACTCCACTTGTGCACTCCAAGTCTCCAAGATGTGATCCCTGGGAACCATTGGACCGTTGGAGACCTTGACGTCACGGTCACGAGGGGGTCACGACACCGCCACTAGCCATCTCCGAAACTACAACTCTTTTCTTTTGTCCACTTTGGTCATCATGAGCAAGGTCGTCTTCGGTGCGTGTGCTCGTATCCACGAATCAACCTGCTCACGTTCGTTCGAAATAGTTGGAAATGTACCCTATAACATGGGCGAGGAACGTCGTCTTCGTGTTCGCTGTCTCCTCGCGTCCTGAACTCTTTTGCAGGAGCAGCTCATCGATGTCTTCAAATCTGTCGGTCAAGTCGTTGGTTTTCGGTCCGTCTTCTCCCTCATCTACTTTTTCTCACATTTTGACTTGCTTCAGGCTCGTTTTCGACAGGGAAACCGGGAAACCTAGAGGTTACGGCTTTTGTGAATTTGCTGGTACATTCTATTCATCTGTCTCTTTCCATCTTTGACCGTTGTCTGACTCATCCGACCCCATCAAATCACACCATTGTGCTCCATGTCCCCAAGATCATGAAACTGCTCTTTCTGCGGTCCGAAATCTCAACAATGTTGACGTTGGCGGGCGCCCATTACGCATTGATTTGGCCGATTCGGATCCGTTCCTCGAAGGCAAGACGACAGTGCGAGGCGAACTACTAGATGGTAGTGACCCCAGGGGACATTGGCGTGATCGTCATCGCGATAGAGACAGAGACCGCGAACGTGATCGCGACAGAGATCCTTACGACCATAGAGATCAAAAACTTCAAGACCCGTCGGCCTTTCTGGCTTCCCTACCTATGGGTGTTCCCGTATCCCCTGGATCTACTGCGTTAGATTCCATCAGTCAGACACTCGCCACGATGAACCCGGCTCAGTTAGTGGAAGTGCTGGCACAAATGAAGGTGTGCAGCGGTTTTCAGAAACGTGTACAAACAGTTTTGTGAATAACACGCCGGTCCGGATCGTTTCCATTTTCCCCCTTTTTTTCTTTAGGCATTTGTGATTACGCACCCTGAGCAAGCACGAGCACTGTTGATCGCACATCCGCAGTATGCCTATGCGCTCTTCCAGGCGCTGCTGTTAAACAAGATTGTAGACCAGTCTGTCCTTCAGGTATGTCTGACGTCTCGGTACATAATATCCAATCTGCCTGAGAAACGGTCTTAATCTTTTTTTTAAAAAAACGTTTCATCCTGTAGCGTATGTTACAGGCCACCGTTGGTAGCACCGCACCGCCGGGACCTCCGCAGCCGCCCCCACCTCAGATGCCGACCTACCAACAGCCCCCGCCGCTACATCCAACACCACCCGTCTTACCACCGCAGATGTCTGTTCCTCCGCCAGCAGGCCCCAGCCTTTACCAACAGCCCCCCCATATGGCGCCGCAACATCCCTATTATCGGCCACCGCCGCCTCCGCAACCACAACCGGTGCCGACTGCCCAAGCACCTCCCGGCTCGGTGCCCGAACTCAATATAGATCCTGCGCAGCGGGTGAGTTGAATTTGTATGACTGATATGCGTGCAAAACACGCCGTATTAATGATCGCGTTGATCAACTAACTGCTTTTTACAGCAAATGTTACTTCAGGTTCTCAGTCTGACACAGGATCAAATCAATGGGCTCCCTCCCACGGAGCGTGACGCCATTCAAGCCTTGGTACGTAGCACTTTCGTAAACGGCCGTTGAGACCTTTTCAGCTGACGTCTTTTTTTCGACCGATAATAGCGGAACCAGTTTATGGGCGGGATTACTGCATAAATCAAAACGCCTCGGAGTTCGTTGTGGGCCGCTTGACTAGTTTCGTATTCGGATATCATTTCCGTAGGGCGCTTATGCTCCGTTCCGCCCCGACGTACGCAAGGATGACTCACTCGTGTCTAGTCCACGCGTTCCTTCTTTCGACCTGTACCTAAAAAAACAGTAATCTAAATTTTCAGTGATCGAGCTTATTTTCGAGATGCCGTGACTGCTTGAGTGCGACCAGTTTGGCAGTGACCTCGTCCAGCGGCACCATCTCCCCCTTGTTCTTCGTTCCCACGTCGTCCCTGTTTCGGACGTTGACCGACCGACCGTCGAGTTCCTCTTGGCCCACGACTGCAATTGAAACAGGGGTCAGCCCTCGGAAGAGATCCGATCGCGGAGACGTACCCAGTAGGAAATTGTACTGCGCGATCTCACCGTTCCGAATTTTCTTTGGAAGTGTGTCCGCGCCATTGTCCACGTCAGCGAACAAGCCCAGCGCAGTGAGCTTGTCCGCAATTTCCTGGGCATAGTCTTTCTACATCGAACATCGGACCGTGCGCTGCGGATCTAGGAACCTGGCTAAGGCACTCACATAGGGGACGGCGACCGGAATCACGAGCACCTGTCTCGGGGATAACCAAAACGGCCTGTGTGTCACTCAGCACACACGACGACGGACATCATCCAAGCTGCCAAAGACACTTGCCATTTCCCACCGAAGTGTTCCGTCACGATCGCGATGAACCGCTCCAGACTGCCCAAAATGGCACGATGGATCATCACCGGCCTTGAGGGGGGCCTGTCCGGGTTCGTCATCTCTTCCGCAGAGCGGTACTTGAGATTGAACCGTTCCGGAAGCTGGAAATCAAGCTGAATCGTTGCGCACTGGAATGATCGACGGAGGGCGTCCTTGATGTAAATGTCGATCTTGGGACCGTAGAACGCGCCATCTCCTGGATTGATGCCCCAGTGCCCAGGGTATTGCTTCTCAAGGGCCTCCTTCAGTTGCTGCGTACGAATACGTCAGCGTTTGTCACCGGGAGAATAGATGAATAATGCACCGATTCAGCAACATCCCACGTCTCGACCGTGCCGAGGAAATTCTCGGGACGCGTCGACAATTCCATCCGAAACTCAAAGCCGAATAAGCCATACACATGTTGCATGAAATCGAACAGTGCCTCGATTTCTGACGTAATCTATAAACAATACCCGTGAGTGAACCGCACAGTTGCTTTGCACACAGCATGCGCCTCACCTGCGATGGCATGCAAAACACGTGAGTGTCGTCCTGCATGAACCGCCGCACACGGGTCAAACCAGTCAAGGCACCCGACGCCTCATTCCTGTGCACGATACCGAACTCAGCCATCCGGATCGGCAACTCTTTGTAACTCCGGTCCCGGGAGTCAAAAATGAGGCAGTGGCCTGGGCAATTCATCGGCTTGAGCGCCCACATTTCTTTCTCGATCTCGAGCGTGAACATGTCGTCCTTGTAGTTCTGCCAGTGGCCCGAAGTTTCCCACAACTTCGAGTTGTACATGTTCGGCGAAATGACTTACGATGCTCCGTCAGATAGTGGACGTTGGCGTGTCCCAAATCGCTCACCTTCCTGATACCCGCGTTTGACGTACTCCGACTGCGATCCACGCTCAATAAATCGCGCCGATAAAAAAGGAGAAAAGTACGTACTCTCATCAACTCGAGCAACGTGTTGTAGATCCGCGTACCATGGGGTAAAAAGAAACAGCTCCCCGGGCTGAGATCATTGAAAAAGAACAGCTCTTGTTCCTGAATGTGGGGTCGTCATTCATTGCCCAATCTCTCGATCGAATCTTACCCTGCCGATTCGACGATGATCGCGTTTAGCGGCCTCAGCCAAGAATGCTTTGTAATCTGATAATTGTTTCTTGTCCGGGAAGGAGATGCCGTACACGCGCTGCAACGAATCGTTTTTTGCATCCCCTAAAAAGTAGGAGGCAGAGTTCTGAAAAGACGGATCAGTCGACGATACACAACGTCGGAAACCCTCAGAACCTTGGTGACCATGAACGCCTTGATCTTGCCGGTATGAGGGATATGCGGCCCGACACACAAATCGACCATTGGCCCGCAACGGTAGACAGTCGTGGAAGAGCCATCAGGAATCTTGGTCTCGATGAGGTATTTCTTGTACTTGTTGTACTGTCCACGCGCCATCAGCATCGTGCATGCACGGCCCGTCGGCCACGTACGCCAAACATTGCCAACAGATTCTCCTTGGAGACAAGCAGTCGCTCAAACTTTTGCTTGTCCTTGACCGCGCTCTCCGCGAGCTTTTCGAGCGCGGGGTAATCCGTGTTCGTGACGACTCTGCAGCGAATCAAGGGACGTCCCCCAAACCATGGCACAGGTAACGACATACCGCTCGTCGATCGCCATCTCATAAAAGAACCCATCGTCCGTCGGCGGCCCGATGCACAGATGGCACCCATAGTGTCTCTCCGCAGCTTCGCCCAGCACATGTGCCGACGAGTGCCAGAACACCCGTTTACCTGGTGCGCGTCAACCCGTGTCGCTCACGACGCTCGCGACTCACCTTCGGGATGCTCAAAGTCAAACAACGTGAGCTTGCACGACCGCTCGAGCGGTCGTTCGAGGTCCCACAGAACGTCATCGACCTGCTCGGTGTCAGCCCGGTCCAAATGCCCGACACATGCACATCACCTTGGCGATCACGACGCGCTCAGACAAACCCTTGGACAACTCCTTGGCGACGTCCATCGGGCACGTCTCCCAGCTTGTTCCCCGTCGTTCAGACCCGTCTGGCAACGTGATCGTGATCTCCTCCCTCGGCTGTGCTTCCAAGTGACCGAGGTCAATACGTACATGAAAAAAACAGGGCAGATACGAGGCACACCTTGAACGAACGCGTCGTACTCGGAACGCAGCCGCTCGAACAGTTGGATCCGGTGATCGATGTAGTCGGGCGGCGGTTGGAGCTGTCCCATCGTCCGTCATCGTCATCGTCGTTCCCATCGGGCATCGTACACCGGCGCCGTTAAAAGAAATACGCACCTCGAGCGGGTATTGCGACACAACCGGCTGCTTGTCCTTTTTTTCCTTTGGCTGCTGCTTCTTTGCCTCCCCCGCTGGCCTGTCTACCTGCGGCCCGTTGGGGAGCGTGGATGATGGTTGTGAGGACGATGCGACCGACGCCATCGTGCGCAAATGTCGGTGTGATACGAGGACGGACTGGTAGTGGTAGAGGGTACGACGACAGGGCCTGTGGGTGGGTCGGAACAGCAATCGTAGCATTCGACTGACTCGATCTCTTGACTCGTTTTGGACGTTCCGTGAAAAAATAAAATAATAAACAAAACGAAAATAATCCGGCATTACGATACGTTGGTTGCTAATAATCACTCGGACCCAACCCGCCACACCTTGAGTACGCCCAATCGGTCTCCACTGACAATGCCCCCTCGAAACGGTGCATCGATACACGCCAACGCAGTAATAATGTCCTGGTGCGACTTGAGCAAATGCTGTTGGTGATGCGTGATCATCGACATGCGCTGCGGCGCGCGATTGTTCTGGCTCATCGCATTCGGCGACTGCACCCAAGTCTCCATAAAACTCGTCACAGAACCATTGGACGAGCACACCGTACTGCACACGACTCCACGTCAGTACGACCCCCATACGACACCCTCCCCACACACATACTCACCTATAACTCGGTCGCTCGTACTCGGGCTCCGAACTCACCAGCACCGACGTCCGCTCCACCTTGCTCATATCCCACAACCTCACCCGTCGATCCTCGGACCCACTCACCGCGAACCCCCGGTTCCGACTCGAACTAGGTACGTCCGCAGACAAGTCCACGATTTCGGATCGGTACATACCAGGATGACCCCCAAAGTCTAGCCCGACGAGCAATGCCCGCACGTCTGGTGACGGCGCAGGCAACGAATCATCCCGCTGCATGCTCTGCGAAGTTCCCCGGTCTCGTCTCGGAAATCCAGGGTTGGCATACGCCGCACCGCCGGGATACCGCGAGTTCACCAGCGCAGCAATGGCTGCGGCAGGACTTTGCTCGGCTTCTGCGCCGGTTTGCTCTTCCGGCTCTGGTATCGACTCGGACGACGACGACGTCGTGCGTGTGACAAAACTCTCCACCAGCGCCGTCTTTTCAATATCCCAAACCTCGATCAACGTCGAAGGCACCGGCTCTGGGCTCCCTTTCCAGGTTTCCACCGCGACCATCACCCAACGTCCCTTGCCCTTCGTAGGATGCACGGCGCATTGGTGCACCTGCACCATTCTCCCGGCGCCGGACCGAC
Organism: Boletales sp. KT-2023a; assembly: GCA_038090395.1. Taxonomy (NCBI): domain Eukaryota; kingdom Fungi; phylum Basidiomycota; class Agaricomycetes; order Boletales; species Boletales sp. KT-2023a. Next base: position 41,503 of record JBBPMP010000101.1, on the reverse strand, counting down.
CCACTTGCCAGCTCTTGAGCAATAATCCGAACCGCCTGTCCCAGAGCGAGAGCACCCCCGACGAGGTGCCCACCAGAATCCACGTCCGTTTTCGATCCATGCACATACATGTGATCGAACCGAAATGACGGGGATTCTCCAACCGTTGCAACACACGCATCGTCCGCAAATCCAGGGTGACGATGACTGAATGCGTCGTTGCATACACCAAATTCGACGCCAAGTCTACAGAAAACGGTCAGAACTGACCACGCACATCCTCAAATACGCACCGGTATTGAAATGAGACATGCAAGTGACGTGCTCGCCAGGCGACTCGACCCTATGTTCCCGTACGATCGACAGCTTCCCATACTTGGGCAGCGATCCAGACTGGTTTACATGCACGCGCACGACATGCACGCTCCCGTCCTCTGCTGCACTCGCAAAACAGTACGCGGCCTCGATGGTGCACACGCTCTTGACGCGGGCGTGATGTTGGGTGTACGTGTGTCGAGGCTTGCTCGTCACGCTCCGCTCCAATCGCGCCGTGTCCCAGATCTTGAGACTGCCGTCGTCGGATGCCGATATGAAGTAGGCGTGATCGGGCGCAACGGCCAGCCCGGTGATGCAATCCGTGTGTGAATGGAGATGGGCCACGAGCGTCGCGTCGATGCGACGGTTTCCATTGTCTCGGGCAATAAAGCTTTGACGCGCAGCGTTCCGTCGACGGATCGGTCCTTCGTGCACACGAGGACCGAAATCGTGTTGTAGCTCACGATTGTTGTCCAAATAAAGATTCTCGAGCAAGTTATTGATCCCCACTTGTTGATTGTCTGTCCAACCATGGGTCAAGATGCACATAAAACGGATTGGGGGCGATACATACCGTATGTGGACATGGGTTGGAGGGATGTGACGCGTGATCGAAACATCTGACGAGCGGGACCCGCTGCCGAGTTGGGCGAGGATCGTCCCGAACGCTCGGGTGAACACTCGGAACGTATGCGCGAAGGTGCCTCCAGAACTCCAACGGCATTCGTATTAGACGACCCGACGGCAGGCGCAGCCTTCTGTCCGTCCATATTGCCAACGTGCATTCTGTGCGGCATGCGCAGTGCCGACGAGTTTGTTGTCGATACCACCGAGTCGGTCGGACTGCTGGGACGGTCGTGAGCGGGATGCGGGTTGGGAGGACCAAGCGTAGACGCGGTAGTGGCTGGAAGTGACGGTGACTGGAAAGTACCGTGACGGGCTGCAGCAGCGAGATTGAGAGATGAACCAGAGTTGTTCATCGTGGTGAGCCGTCGTCGCAATTCGTCAAACGCGGGCGTGCTTGGGGGGTCGAGACTTGTCGCCCGACTCATCCTGGGCGTGCCTAGACGAGCCAACACATCGCTCGGACGACGGGAAGAGCGCGATAGGTCGGTGGTGGCACGCGATTTGAGAAAGACGGTCTGGGGGACCACGGAGAGTTTCTGTAATTCGACGTCTCCTGTCGTGCGGACGACTCTTTCATAGTCAGGTTCTAATCGGAGGCGAGACGCAAAACTAGGGCATTCGATTGAGGATCGATCGCACGAGCATACGTTGACCGAAACACACCTGGACGCGTTGTTGGCAAGTTTAAGCATGTAATCGCGCATCGCTACGAGTTTTGCCTCGTCAGCGACGGTCATGCCCAAGTTCTGTAGTTTCGACCACTGAGCCTCGTCCCTGTTTTGGGATAAGAGATAAGACCGGTGCTGACAAGAAGAGGCTTACTCCTCGGATCTGTTTTGCTTTGGAGTAGCGTTGTTTCCCGCCTTGCGCATGGAGACGATGCTCTCTCGCGGCGATTCGATCTTGGCGGCAGGTCGTCGTTGACTGCGCCAAAATGTCGTGCGCTCCGCTTTCATGGCCCATTGAATGGCGCCATCAAAGACGGGACGGGGTAACTGGACGGCCTAAGTTTACTGGCACAGGCAAGATCGTGGTACGTACCGGGGCCTTCATGGCCGCCAACAGACTTTGCTCGTCGATTTCTTTCACGTCGCAGCGCAAAAGATGACGCAAAGAGGGATAGAGGATACACCACACGTCGCTCGGTTGGAGGTGCTTCGCTGCAGAAGCGATGAAAGCCGCGGCGCCTGGTCACAGACACATTGACGCGAATGCAAAATGAGAGCGATACGACAAACCTTGTCGTATCCAGACGTTGGGGTGATAAAAGAAGCAGAGTGTCGCGCTCATAAGTTCCCATATGCGCATCTTTTGGAACAATCCGAGTTCGCACAGACTGGCAAGAGCGGACAGAACACGTGCGACGACGCTCTCCTCGACGTCTGCGCAGGTGAATATGTGCATGATTGGGGCAGGAGAATGTCTAACCTGAGAGTGCCTGGACCATCAGCGGCAAGATGTACTCGTCCAAGCTTCGTCCTCCGGCGCAGGCGGCAACGTCGACGATGCTCTCAAAGAATGCATGTCGGAGCAACCAGTCTCGGTCATTGAGATAGGTGATCATATGGCTCAGAATGACGTCGTTGGTCTTTTGCCGGCCTAAGAAGATGCAAAGAGCGCTAATGTTGTGGAGCACGGCCCGTTTGACGATGGGGGAAGGGTCCATGAGGAGTGCAGCGAGCTGTTCTTGAATAGAGAGATGGAGATCGTAGAGGGACGCGTCATAAGACACCTAGAGTGCGGTTAATAGCATTGGCGCGAAAAGGGAAGGAGACGGACTTCAAAGTGAGCGTCGTCATACTCTTGCTTGTCGTTCTTTGCACCTGGAGCGACGCCGTGTGTCTTGAGAGTGGTGCCCATTTCAAGATAACGCAGGGCGGTGTCTGCGAGGGGCGCGATACACTGTGCATAGGTAGCACGGACAGAGACCTCCGGATCTTGGACGAGATAGCGAACGTTTGGGATGATGTACTCGGGAAAGATGGAGACGTTGGAAGGGGTGATGATGGAGACTCTCATTAACTGTGAGGATGTTGAGCGTGAGGTAAGAGGAAGAAGGAGCACGAACGATTTGCATGAGTGTTCTGACGGCGGCGGCGCGGACGCTGGCGGCGTCGTCTCGCAAGAGGTCGACGACATAAGGGACCGCCCTATCCAACTTGGATTCGTCTGTGAGGTGAACGCAAAGAGCCAAGAGAATGTCGAGGGCCTGTAAGCGAGAAGAGGGTAAGGAGCAGTTTCGAATGTTGGCGAGGACGAGAGAGAGGAGGATGAGGGCAGGGCCATCCTCTGCGGGAGTTGGACGCGGGGAAGGGGTGTAGGAAGGAATTTGGAGAGAGACGGGAAAGATGTCCTGGTGATTATGAGCAGAGAACGGGGCGGAAGAGAAAGAGAGGAAACCTGATAAGAGGGAGGCAAGGCGGTGTTATAATCCACATTGGCGTCGGCGGTGTCGGGGAGGAGGTAGGGTTCCACGGAAGCATAGTCCTCCCAGATACGGTGTATGTGGAGATCGCTGTCGGTGGGAAGGGCCTCTGGGTGAGTGGGGACGTTGGGGGCATCTTTGGACTTGAGGGTGTTGGATGGGGGAGGGGGGGGGGGGGGAGGGGGGGGGGTGGTGGAGGGAAAGGGAAAGAGGGATGGACGTTCGGAGATGGAGGCGACGTATTCGTGGAGAAAGGCATAGAACGACTCGGGGAAGACGCGACCACGGGCACTCGCCAAGGCGGCGTGAAAGGTGGGACGGGAAGCAGGGTCGAGCGATATCATTTGGTGGACCATGGACTGGGAACGTGAGTGGGGTGGGTGGAGAGGACGAAGAGACTTACGCGGATGGCAGGATCGGTGATGGCTGCGAGGTGAGAGTCGACGGCGTACTCGCCTTCACGGAACTTGAAGAGCTGGCTGAGGGAAAAGAGGGGGGCGCCCTCGAGAAATATTTCGGCGATGACGCAACCCGCGCTGAAGACGTCCATGGGCTGAGTGACGCGGTCGGTTGGGGCGGGGTCTGGGTCCTTGTCGGCGCTGTAGAAACGCTCGGGGGCGACGTAGCAGGTGCGTTTGCCGCTGGTGTCGTAAAAGAAGGAAAAGTCGGCGGGATCGTCGAGGGGAAGACGGGTGGGTTTGTAGGGGGCAAAGTCGGTGAGGTAGATCCAGTTGGAGGAGGAGACGAGGATGTTGGTGGACTTGATGTCGCCGTGAGGGGTGTCCTGGTCGTGGGCGTGGGCGAGGGCAGAGAGCAGCTGGAAGACGATCCATTTCTTTTCGATGGTGGAAAGAAAGGGACGGGTGCTGGAGAGAGATGGGTTCGAGGGAGGCGGGGAGGGAGAAGGACGGACCTGATGCGATCGTAGAGGTTGCTGGCGATCCACTGGCGGACGAGATAGCCGGCCTTGTCGGACTCTACGAATGCCTGGTAGGAGTAGACGTTGGGAATGCCGTGGAGGGCGTCTCTGTCGACTGGGAGGGTGTGAGGGCTTGGATGGAGAAGAACGGAGACGCACGCTTCTGCTTTCTGTGGTAGGCTGCGAGGGAGACGGAGGGGTCGTGTTTGATGAAGATCTTGACGAGGAGGGGTCCATGGCGATGGCGACACTTGACGGTCTTGAGGAAGCGGGCCTGACCGATGCTGGCAAGGGTGGGTGAATGCGGGCGAGATGGGGGACGGACACGCACGTCTTTTCGCAGAGGATGTCGAGCTCGGCGACGTAGGCATCGAGCGCGGTGGTGAGCGACGCGCGCGAGTGGAGGTTACCCATGTGTGTGTGTGTGTGACAGGTGTGTTTGTGACATGTGACTGGCCACCATGGGTTTTTTCGTGCGTGGGAAATAAAAAGTGTGTGTAGTCAGGCCATGTCCTACATACCCAACAAGTTCACCGTCGCGCCGAACCAGCTCATCGCGACGACGAGCCAAAGCCAGAGTCAATTCCACCCCCAGCAGCATGTAACGACCCTCACGCCAGCTCAGTTGTTGCACCAGCAACAGCAACAGCAACAGCAACAGCAGCAGCAGCTCGTTCGCCTTCCCAATGACCGCGCACCGGACCGTCCGTCTTCCTCCGCCTCTGCCCGCTCCTTTCACGACTTTATGTCGCCCATGTCGTCCTCTCGTCCGCCCACCGCCTCCGGTTCGGCACGTATCATGCCCATAAACCGTCCCCCGACCCGCACCGGCTCCGCTCTCGGCCATCCCTCCCCCAAGCACTCCCCCCGCATCCCCCTCGGTCCCATGCCCACCCAGCTCCTCCCGCTTCCCCCGGGCATGTCACAGCCTATCAACGGCTCCATCCCTATCGGAATCCCCCCGCAGCCCATTCCAGCCATGTCCCCGCTCGGTCCCATGGGCCCGATCAACCTCGCACCTCCCCCGAACATGCTCCCTCCCGGCCCGCTCATGCCCCCTCCCGTCCTCCATCAGGTCATCCAACGCGATCCAACCATGCACCACCCGCCCGTCCCCGTCCCCGTGCACCGCGACCCCGTCCCCATTGTGCCACCCCTCCCCGACCAGATCCCCCACAGCTCCGCCTCCACCCCTTTCATCCCCCTCGACAGCCCCGCCGTGTCCCGACAGACATCACAGCCACCCCCTCTCCAGTCTCCCGTCCGTCCTGTCCCTCCCCCGCACCACCGCTCCCCCGCACCCATCCGCAAGATGAGCGAGATACCCGGTCCGGCCCCAACTCCTCCCGCCAACGTGCCCCCCATCCCAGGTACGACCCCCGGCCAAAAACTTGCTCCTCACATCGCTTCCCTCAACCCCGCCGTCACAAGGATTTCCTACCTTCCCTACGTCCTCCCTCCAAAATCCGACCCCCCCGACGCCGACCCAGACAAGCACCCGTCCACGGACGACCCTCCCTCCGATTCCGACAAGGATCCCGACGTTAAACCCAGGATTGAGGACCCCCTCCCAATACTCTCTCCCTCCGAAATCGCGTCCCTCAAAGGCGTCATGGCACACGACGCCGCATACGACACCGTATATCGTGCAAAGCAATCCAGGATGCTTCACGAATTGCGCACAGCCGGCCCCAGCGCCAGATTCGCTTGGTGGGACAGGGACCATCCCGCCAACCTCGCAATCAACCGTCGCCCAGAACGCTTCGACGTCCGTTACCCACGTCCTCTCCGCTCCGACAACTTGTCAGCCAGGAAAAAAGGCGCGAGGCGCGAAGGCATTCGCATGTCAGTCCTCCCTTCGCCTACCCCTCTCTCCATTCACCTTCCTCTAGCCCAGCGAAATTACCCCCCGATTTGGCAAACCGCCCAGAACAACTCGTTCCCATTCGTCTCGAGATTGACGTAGACCATCACAGGATGCGCGAAACGTTCGTCTGGAATTTAAACGGTCGGTCCTTTCCTCTTCTCCTTTTACCATCCTCATCCCGCCCCCTCAGACCCCGTCATCACACCCGAAATATTTGCACAGACCCTCATCGAGGACTATGCTCTCCCCTCCACTTATCACGCCGTCATCACAAAGTCCATACAGGAACAACTCAGCGATTTCAAGGCACACATCGCCAGCATAGATACCGACTGGAAACCACCCGCAATCGAATTATCCCAATCAGAAGACCACGCCCCAGACGACCAGGACGACTCCGACGTCGAACTCGTACACCAACCACAACCACGCCTCCCCGAGCCAGGTGCAGATGTCCTGTGCATAAACCAGGACGACGACGACATCATGGGTCGCGGCACCCTAGATGACGAGGCCATCAACTGGTGGGAGTCATGGCGCAAGCGTGCAAAAAACGAAGTCCCGATGCGCATTCTCCCCACCAAACGAAAGAAGCGCAAAATTACCACCAAGATCGAGGATCTAAATGATCCCAGTGGGAGCAAAGAAAGACCACGCACCGTCGACGAGTTTCAGATCGACGAAAACAAGGTCTTTGAGGATTTACGGATATTGATCAAGGTATGCTCAGCCGTCCCGTCCTTGACGGCCCGTTCACCCCTCGTACAACTAGCTGGATATCATCGTGGGTTCCATGAAGCTGGATGATCAGTTTGAATGGGACATTGAGAACCAGGACGCGTCCCCGGAACAGTTTGCCGAGGTATATGCGAACGAGTTGGGTCTCGGTGGCGAATTCAAGTGAGCGTGTCCGGTCACTCATAGGCCGCTCTAACCCATCCCTAGGACTGCCATCGCCCACTGCATCCGGGAGCAAGTCCAAGTGTACCAAAAATCCCTCTTTCTCGTCGGCCATCCTTCCGACGGCTCGGCCGTTCAAGACGATGACCTCCGCATGTCTTTCTTACCCAGCCTTACCTCTGCCGCGAGAGCGATGGACCAAGTCCAATCCTTTACACCCATTCTCAACTACCTCAGCGATGGCGAGATCGAGCGGAATGAAAAGGAGCGAGAAAAGGAGCTCACCAAGAGACGGAAACGAAACACTCGTGGCCGTCGTGGCATCGCCCTTCCCGACCGCGAACCAATTCGGACTTATCGTACCCCTGCCATCGGCTTCCCCGAACTCGACGCTGCCACACTTGCCCTTGCTGCCGCCGCAAGCGCACCCACGTCCCGGCGAGCGGCGGCGGCAGCCGCCTCCGTCACCATTGCCAACATGGTGGCGTCCGAGAACGGGCAAGCGATCATGCCGCTCCAGTTGCCGCCCCAACAGTCGGTACCCCAGGTGCAGCTGCAGATGGGCAAAGAGAAAAAACCAAAATGGCTGTTCAAAGCACCCGATTATCCGCCTGAAATTCTCTGTCCCCGCGCGCACGTGAAAGCCCCCACCCAGGCAACCGCCATGGAATCTGCCTCCATGTTGCCCTCGTCCCTACTCGACAATGACCCACCCCCACCGGTCGTCGCCCCTGCGCTGCCAGATGCCAAAGCTATCGCAAAGAAGGCGAGGGAGACCGAGCGGGAAGCAAAAGAAAGGGAATTTGCGGATGGACAACATGCCAACGTTATAAATGGCGTTTGGCACTGCTCCAATTGTGGCTGTCCAGAAAGCATCGCAATCGGACGACGAAAAGGCCCTTTGGGAGACAAATCCCAGTGTGGAACGTGCGGTATGTGACGCAGGCCATTTTTCTGATTCGCGCGACCTGTCATTGATGTACGTCACATGCCACATCAGGTAAATTTTGGCATCGGCATCGACGCCCACGCCCGGTTCAGTACAATCCAGACCTACAATATCATCTGAACTTGAAAAACGAAGAGCCGGGCAAGGCGACCACCAAGAAGCGGGGCCGCGCCGCGAACTCGGTCACCGCAGACGGCACGGAGACGCCGAGTCGGCAAAAATCGGAGCTGTGGGTCGAAGTGCCGACACGACCCCCCACCTCGGCGACGATACCGCCGTCAGAGGACGATCGCCCCGTATCGCCGGTATCCACCGCGTCGAGCGTGTCCGAGACGCCACTCGCCCAACAGTCGTTCAAAACGAACGGTGCATCGTCTGCGTCTGCCGCGCCACCGCGACCGACAACACCCGACTCCCCCCGGCCACCTACGAACGCGACGTTGAGCTCGCCAACGGGCGACCGCGATTCGGCTACCACGCAGGCGGTTGGAAACTATGTAAGTACAAGGTCAGTCTCTGCCAACGCGGACTGATCGGTCGCGTACACTAGTCTATCCCTGCGTGGTTGTCTGGCGCGATTGTATCATTGCAGTCGAGATACCCAGACGACCGGTTCGAGGCGCTTTTGCGCAAGTCGTCGCCCAAGGCGACGCCCGAGTGGCGGATCAAGTGTTTGGACTGTCCTGGAAAGGTGCGTCCTATGGATCGTGGCGCGAGACGTCTCTGAGTCGACTCAGCTGTACAACCCCGGACCGGGAGATTCGTTGTCAAATTACGAGGTGCATCTCAAGAATCGGCAACATCGGTTGCGGGTGACGAGTCGAGTGTCGGGTCGTGCCAAAGGTGGCCCCTAGGTTGAATTATTTACACGGGGTCCCTTACTTTCTTTTCTTCTCTCGTTCTGTAGCCAACATGAATGATCTTGCTTACCACCCCTGCTGTGTCGTGTACTTGCTTGTACATACCTTATTATCGTGTTTATCATGCTTTTTTTCTAGGGAAAGGATCAGCTTTCCGGGACTGTGTTGTCGTTCTTTTTCCGTGGGTTCTAAATATCCATCTGGTGGTATGTACGATATAGAACGAGACGGTAATCCACACTGCTCCCCGGTTCACTGCCCGCTATGATCGAACGATTGCGGTCCGTCCCGAACCGTCGGACGGATGTACGGAACTACCCGAACTCAATGTCCAAGGGGAGACGTGCTCGGTGCTTCCGAGTCTGGATCCCGACACGCGCCATGCATGCACTTGATCGGCATTTCCCAAGCCCCTTGAATTTCGGGGCCGTTCGTATACTCACGACCAAGCACCACGTTCACTTTTGAATACCGTAAACGCCGGACAAGCCTGTTCCATATACTAAACGACCCATGTCTGGACGGAAGCGTATATCCATCGTTTCGTCCCGGCATGCTCCGGGTCCTCTGCGCTATGCTTCTGTCCCCGTAGGCTACGTGCTCTACGCCTTTGTTCTTACGACCTGCGAAGCCCGACCAACGGGCGGGGGGGAGCAGTGCAAAACCAACTCGCGGGTTTCGGTCCAAAATTAAACATGGAATACACGTTCTGCAGAAAGGGGGAGCGCGACAACCCAGAGAGGTCTAGCCCTGGCGGAAGACCACGAAAACAGTCCCCACTGCGTGTGCCTGGTAACGCGCCAGGTTTCCAAACGATTTTGGAACCATGTGTCTTTTCAGGATACAGTTGGCCTAGATGACACATGCCAGATGCATTCTTTGCTAAATATTCTCGATGCTGTGAACTTGACAGATGATAGGCATGGATCTGAGGGTCCGAGGTTCAAGCGTTCACCCACGCATGCCTAGGGTAGATCCAGCAATTCCGAAAATAGATTCCTTGAATCGCCGATAGGTAAAGCAACCGGAGCATAAGCGGTGTGTTCCAATGAACCAGTCTGACTATATTCTGCATGCGCTTTCCCGCGACCATGCTTATAACATATCATCAGCATGGCGCCTGTTTTTCAGGAAATAGTCAAGACACTCGCCGAGAGTCAAGGTGAACAAAAAAAAACTCCTAATCTAGGTCTGGTGGGAAATGTCGTAGCCTGATTCAGATGTCTTGCATGTGCAACAATTACTACCACGTGTGTGCGTGTTGCCCGCCGGCTGGTATCAACGGGAGGACATTTGACATGCCGTCAGGTTTATATATTGTACCGAGAAGCGCCTGGGTAGACGTTACTATCAGAAGGCGAAAGGCTTTCTCAGATTTCGGCCCGGACGGCCTTTGCATCCTTTGTCGCTCTCATTGGTTCAGTTCGCGGCGAGCGCCACGGAATCCCGATAGCTACCTGATCAATTCTCGTGCGTCGCTTGGCCATGTAAATTTATGTGCGCGATTTGTATTCGCGCCTTTCAAGCTTCGATCGTTTTCTTCCGAGGACGTGATTTCGTGGGCGGGCGGAAATCGATGCATATCCATATAGGGATGAATAAGTCGGTTCTGGACGGTTTCGCGTGGTACGCAGGCTTTCTCTCTTGCAAGTTGTCTCATCACGGTCATTCTGCGTCTACCTTCTATGTTCTGGCTCTTGGCATGTCCCGTCGCACTGGGTGACTTGTTGGCCAAGGGTGGAACGCCTTCAGGACCTGCCGGGTATGACACATCTCGCTTAGGCCCGCCAAATGCGATATGCACCCGAGAGATGTACAATCTCAATGTCACCAGTACCAACTACGTGTTCGAGAACGTAGCACTCAATGCGAACGAGGTTAGCTATCGGTTTTCTGCCCGACTCCGCTCTTAACTTTGTCCTCTCAGACGTATCTCACAAAACTTTTGCAATAATTTGTGACGGCTTTTCCGTACCAGTCCAATTTCACAGACGGGTACGAGCATGGGATGCAAAACGTATCACAGACGTACGCTATATTGGACACTCTGTGCCTCCCAGCCAGGGACGCAAAGGACACGAACGGGATCCAGCTACTGATTAACGGCATTGGCTATGATTCAAGGTGCGCTCGCTTTGTCCAATGTGCTCCCGGACGTACATGACTGCACTCAAGTTACTGGGGTTTCACACCTGCCGGGGAGAATCATTATTCCTACGTGTATGCTGCCGCTGCTGCCGGCATTGCGACCTTCCGCTCCGTTCGGTACGGGACTTTCAGAGCACCCCTGCGAATCCTACAACGTAGTACAAAAGCTGACGGACGTGGCTATCGCGATCAAGTTTGCGGACAGAGGGCGGGCGACATTGGCGAACGCGCATACTCGAAAATCGTCGCCGTGGGACACAGCTACGGATCGATTCAGGCGCAAACTATGACCGCGATCGCCCCCACGGCCGTGGATGGCGTCGTACTGACGGCGTTTGGCGCAAACGCGTGAGTCGAGCTCAGTCGCCGTGGGTGAGCTAGTTAGACATGCGTCGTTTCGCGCCAGGACCGCACCTCCGTTGTGGTGAACGTCGACGGCGTATTCGACGGCCTCTTTGGTGTTCCCGACACATTTTCCCAACGCCGATCTACCCAACCCTTACCTGGTCACGCTCGCGGTCAGCACTCCTCGAGCGCGCGCAGACGTTGGCTGACGCGAGTCTCTTTCAGCCACGGACGACCCATCTCGACTACTGGTACTTTCTGTACTATTCGCCGGCCATCCTTGAGTATGCACGCGCGACCGAGCAGCCTGTCACGCAGGGCGTCTTGTTCACGATCGCGAGCGCCATCACGGCGGCGCTTCAGTTTGCGGGGGACGTGCTCGTCGTACGTGACACCTCTGTTGCTGCCGTGTCCGACGATACGAACTCGGTGCTGTTGTAGGTTACTGGCGCCAAAGACTTTATTTTTTGTTATGGGGACTGCTATGCAGTGCCTCTGGGCGCGGATTATACGTTCATCCCCGCCGGTGCGCAGGCGCTGCACCCGGTCGTACGGACGTTTGAAACATACCTTCCTCCGAACACAGGGTAAGCGCTCGCTCTTCGGGTGCTTGTCAGGACTAACAGGGTAGTCAGACACATCGTCAACTTGCACTACTCTGCGTCAGAGTCATTCCAGTATATGATCCAGTTTACGGAGATGGTGTTTTCATGAGTGTTTATTGCAGAGAACGCTGAGGGAGGGAATCATCATTTACAGAATGGGCAACAAAACGGCCGTAGACTATCTGCGAGAGTTATTCTCGGTAGTCAGTAGAACGATGCCAGAAAAAGAATCGATGATCGACGTCTCGATCAGGTATTGCATCTCACTGTCCCAGCGATCATGCGGGTATGACAAGTTGGCAATGTTGTGAATAGGCCTTTGGCATGGTAACATACAGACCTACTTAAAATCCTCGATAATTATCGTGGCTAGATGCGTATTCGTTTCTTGACGGGCGTATCTACTCCTTCCTCCGTCGGGTCCGAAAGACCCATGCTCGATGATGAACTACCCAACGTCCTCTTTCTCCCTCCCAAAAAGAACACGTCAGGCGAGGAATCCGGCAACCACAGTTCCTCGCCGTCTTCCTTGCAGGGCAGGTCATCGCTGTCCGTATCTCCCGGGTCATCTCCTTTCCCAAGTTCGTCCACAGAGTCGAGACATGCACCCCAACTCTGACCGTGACTGTGACTCGTGCCTAATCTGTTGTTTCTGGCGTCTCCCTTGGCCTTGGGTTTCGTCGGCGTCGCGGCAACGAGGGTTACTCCCTGCGATGGCTTGTGCTCCTTTTTCGCTTCCGCCTTGGCCTTGGCCAGTGCTTTTTTACTGGCGCCCTCGGGCTGACTCGCCTGTGATGCCTGCGTGCGATGTTTGAACCCACGCGACATGCTGACTTCGCGGCTGAGTGCGCGTTGGAGCGACGAAGCGGTCGCAGAGACAGAGTTGGAACGCCGCGCGGACGCGTCCTGTGCGAGTGAGACGGACAGGGAACGTGAACGAGAGCGTGCCTCGGTCGTGGAGTTGTTGGACAGGACAGAAGACGAGCGTTGAATGGATCTCAAATTGGATTTATTCTTGGATTGGGAGACAGAGGTCGAGGTGGATGACCGGGCGAGTTTGCGGTTGGCATTGGTACGACTTGGACCGGCTATTTGAGCTCCAGAACCGGAACTGTCGTCTTCGTCTTCAAAGGGCGAATGGGGGAATAGCTTGTGGCGCAATAGCTTGCACATGTCGGGGAGTATCGGTTTAAATCTGCAAGAGATGCAACATTGGATCTAGGCCAGGTGCCCGTATGCGTCTACTTACTGCCGTTCCACGACATTTTCGTAGAATGCCTGCGTCCAGTCTTGTCCATCCTTGTTCGACCGTTTGTTTGCGTCGTCCATGTTGGTGACAAGCTGCCATATGGAAAGCTTGTCCATGAACGATTCTAATCGTTCCTGTACAGTTGGTGTCACGACCTTTGCTCGCTTCTTCCTTGTCCGGGGCGTCGGGCCGTTTGCGGATATCGTCACCGAAGGCAGCGGGGTACAAGGACCCGGCAGGGAAAGCTTGAGGAGGTAGAGGAGGATCTGAATTTGCACCCTGCAGACGCATCGTCAAGAAAGCCACACATACACGAAAACGGACACTCGCTCTCGTCTTTCGAGTCTCTCGAGCCACCTCTTCCGCGCCGCGTCTTCGGTGTCCGTGCTACCTTCTCCGAGACCCATCTCGTAGCCCAACGCGTACCACATCATGGACTCCTCTACATCGCCATTCCCGCCGTCCTGGACGAGGATCTGGGGGAGATCTGTGTGGTATTTCGCGACAGCAGCGCGAAGCGAGAGGAGGAGCGGGTCCAAGAGCGCATGGAGTGGGTGGGGCAAGTCTGGCGGTCGTGGTGACGCGTCTTGAACGCGGTGCAGGGACGGCACGAGGAGGTCGAGGGGCATGATCGACTATGGTGGGTCAGGTCAGAGACGCGAACATGGACTTGGGATGGCCTGGCCGTACTTGTGGTAACCACAGAAATTGGAGATACGTTCGAACGACGAACTGGTCTGGCAACTCCAGGTGAAGGTCAACGAATGGAAAGTCGCGCGCGATCGTTTTTTCTTGTGTCGTCGTCCATGTCGCGTTCGAGCTCGTCAACAGCGTTACGGGTCGGACAAGGGTCATCATCGTGAGAGCCACTCAAAATACAAGCCAATGTCTACTTCAACTACACCTTTCCAAGCAACGCATTCCCAGAGACCCTCCCAGCGCGCTCAAGACTTTCGTCGTGGAGCATATATGCAGGTCTATAGCGCGCAGATCCACCGCGGCCACTCCCATTCACCTCCGCCTGACACGTAGTGGAAGGGTCATCCGCGATGACGCAAAACGAGCCGAGTGCAGGCTCGGTGGGTTCTAAATTCGGTTCAGCAGTACACACACTATCTGGATCACTGGCGATGACAGTAAAGTTTCCAAGACGACAATCTTCGACTGCGGGTGTCTCGGCAACACACACCGCGTTTGGTGCGTTGGCGATCACTGTGAACGAAGAGGGGAACATTTCCGTGTCATCGTGGACTCGGAGTGCAGGATTGGGAAATGTGTTGTAGATGGAACCGAGGGATGTATAGCTGATTCCCTCCTCAGAAAACACCCCCTGGACGTCAAGGATGACTTACCCCTGGTCATACAATGCACAATAAGGCACATTCAATCGCTGTAGGAATGTCCACACGTCCGAGTAGGACCAGTGAATGATGGGATTGATGCGTTCGAATGAGGGCCAACCGACATCCGTCTTGTTCTTGTACGTCAGTGTGGCTACGATGTGTTATTTTCAAAGTCGTCGGCCGACAAAGGGAGAACGCACCACCGTGAGGGTCAGACTTTCTCGTTCCGACCAAGATGGCTTCTATGTGTGGATACTTCTGCTTGTAGAGATGCAGCGCACGTCGCATCCCCTCACCACCCCGCGCCTTGCCGACGGGCCGCGAAAAGTTTGTAGGTGCAACGTAGCCTTCGCTTGGATTGGGCGTACTGGGCGTCGCTGAGCCCGGGGTAACGCTTTCGACGGGCAGCGGAACCTCCGAGTCCGGGGAACAAGTAAACAGATCGAGGTCATATATCCGTGTGGACTCTCGAATGAATTCTTCTAGTGCCGTAAATGGGGAGGGAACGGGAATATAGACGGCCGGGATGGGTTTCGAACAGGAGGGGTTCCTGTGGGCCAGCGCGGCGGCATAGAGATGGAGGAGGACAGTGCCTGTGACGGTGACGGTGAACAAATCTGAGCAAAAGCGACGATGGTCTACTTACAGTCCTTGCCGCCATTGAAGCTGATGGACACCTTGTCTGGTCTGCAGCGAAGGACGCTGTCTGCACCCACGACACTCGAGATGGATGACCACGCACGTAAATGTATTGAGAGCGTTCTCGATGACATCCAAAGCCTCCTTGACACGATCGCCAATGGGCTCCCCCGACGCTGCGAGGCCGTAGACATCGGTCGATATCGTCTGTCTTACCTTGGAAGGCATGTCGGATCGCTGGGAAGCTGGTCGTACTCTACGGCGAGCAGAAACCGGGCGTTTTCATAGAGCCCGGGAACGCGTCAGATTATAGATTTGGGTGGGAACATGCTGTAACACTTGTATTATAGAACTGGAACTCCACCATCTTGTTCGGATAACCATGCCCGCCGTCGTGCTCGTCACTGGAGGCACTGGCCTCGTCGGAAAAGCCATCGAATACGTTATCGAACACGAGCCCGAAGGCTCTCGCTTCGGAAAACGAGCAGGCGAAAAGTGGATCTTTGCCAGCTCTCGCGACGCCGACCTGAGGTATTTGCCCGATCCGAACAATGGAACGGACAGGCTCATTGCTGTGTCCCTCATACCAACAGAGATCCCCAACAGACACTGCAACTCTTCGAAAAGCATCAGCCAACCCATGTCATTCACTTGGCAGCCCTTGGTAAGTCTTCATTTGATCGCTCACGATCTCGCTGATTATCGGGCCATCAGTGGGGGGTCTGTTTGCCAACAGAGAGCGCAAGGTTTTCACTGATCATCTGCACACGAATCTATCTTTAGTTTGACGATCTCCGTTCGTAGATGACGTTCCTGCGAGACAACATGTTGATCAATGATAACGTGTTGCACACCGCTCGCATCAAGAAGACCGAAAAGGTCATTTCATGCTTGTCGACATGCGTGTTCCCCGACAAAGTTGAGTATCCTTTGACTGAGGAGAAAGTGCACCTCGGCCCTCCTCACGACTCCAACTTTGGCTACGCTTACGCCAAGCGTATGGTCGACGTGCAAAATCGGTTCGTTGGTGTATCAACTTGATCTCCTCTGTTCTCATATCATACTTTATAGCGCATATAAGGAAGAGTTTGGCTGCAACTTCACCTCCGCTATTCCCACCAACGTATTCGGACCCCATGACAACTTGTAGGCGTCGTCGATAGAGGTCCCGTTCCATCGCTGATCGTACGCGAGCAGCGATCTCAAGTACGCTCACGTTATACCTGCTCTCATCCACAAGTGCTATCTCGCAAAGCGTAACGTCCGAGCCTCGCATTCTTGATGAACGGACTGACATTTTCGTAGAGAACGGTACGCCATTCAAGGTGATGGGCGACGGATCGCCCTTGCGTCAGTTCATCTACTCGCGCGATCTCGCTAAACTCTTCATCTGGCAACTGCGCGAATACGAGAGCGTCGAGCCCGTCATCTTTTCAGGTACGATCCACCGCCACGCTCGTCTTCGTGATCTCGAGCCCTCTCGTAGTAAGCGAACACGATGAAATCAGCATCCGGCAGGTTGCAAATTCGATCGCCGGTGCCCTCAAGTACCCGGGAGAGGCCACGTTTGAGAACGAGGCCAAAGACAATGGACAGGATCGCAAACCTGCTTCCAATGCCAAGTTGATCGATCTGATTGGATCGGACTTCAAGTTTACACCGTTCGACATTGGTTCGTCATGTAATTTCTTGGATAGATGGCTTTTTTTTGTTGACATGTCTGTCAGCTCTGCATGAGACCGTCGAATGGTTCCTTGCCAATGTTTCCAATGCAAGGACTGGGAGTCATTGATCAGCCAAATCGAACTTGTTTTACGACTAGCGGGTGAAGTGGCATGTATATTATCGAGATCACTGTGACTTAGTGGAGTCGGTCAAAGTCAAATCCTGGCTGGTTCGTTTGGACCGAGGCTTTACATTCGGGAATCATACATGTAGCGAAAAGAATTACAACAGACAATATTTTGTGGAGTCTTAAGCTAGGCTGTGAAGAGCCGTTGACTGGAGAAACGAGCCCGATATGCCTAGCATTTTCATTGCACATGGTATGCGCTCATTGGCAGCACTCAGTTTTGATCTTCGACAAGGCTGCGGGAGGCTTGGAGATCGATTGTCACCATCTCATGAACGAGTTGGTCAAAGTTCACTTTGCGCTTCCAGCCCAGCAAGCGCTCCGCTTTTGCAGGGTCCCCGAGGAGGAGGCTACATTGCAACACTCATCAGCGGACTGAGCGAAGTGAGAATATAGAGACGTACTCTACTTCAGCGGGACGGAAGTATTGAGTGTCGACTCTCACGAGAACCTTGTCGGTCTTTGGGTCGTAACCTTCCTCTTCCACACCACTATGACGCCATCTGTGATACATCGACTATCAATGGAGATGGCACTGTTGACGGAGAAGATACACACTTGATTGAGACACCAACAACAGCAAACGCTTTCTCGACAAACTCGCGCACCGGGTGAGTCTCGCCCGTCGCAAGGACAAAGTCCTCGGGTTGGGACTGTTGCAGAATGCGCCACATGCCCTCGACATAGTCCTTGGCTAAGACGCAAGCACATGTATTCAGCCATCACCCATGTAGTGCGTGTCAAAGACGCACCATGACCCCAATCACGCCGCGCGTCCAGGTTACCAAGGTAGAGGCAGTGTTGCTTGCCCAGGTGGATATCAGCCACCGCCCTGCTGATCTTGCGCGTGACAAACGTCCTGCCACGCCTCGGGCTCTCATGGTTGAACAAGATGCCATTGCACGCATACATCCCGTACGCTTCGCGATAGTTGACGACGATCCAGTACGCATATAGCTTGGCGACGCCGTACGGGCTGCGCGGGTAAAAGGGCGTCGTCTCGCTCTGCGGCGTCTCGACGACTTTTCCATACAACTCCGAGGTGGAAGCTTGGTAGAACCTCACGTGTTTCTCAAGTCCGACGGTACGCACGGCGTCGAGGAGACGGAGCGTGCCGACACCATCAACGTCGGCAGTGTACTCTGCCATCTCGAACGAGACCTTGACGTGAGACTGCGCACCGAGGTTATAGATCTCGGTAGGGAGGACCTGGGCAAGGATGTACACAAGATTGGTGCTGTCGGTGAGATCGCCGTAGTGCAATTTGAACATGTTGGGACCTTGTCAAGGGTTGATGAGGCAGAATCGGGGTTTAGCGACAGCAGGCTTACGCTCATGCCGGTCCGCATATAGATGTTGCACGCGATTGGTGTTGAAGCTAGAGGAACGACGGATGATTCCGTGGACCTCATAGCCTTTCTCGAGAAGCAGCTCGGCGCTACGGGACGAGATCAACGCGTGCCGCAGGCTACAGGGTACGTACTCACAGATAAGAGCCATCTTGGCCGGTGACACCTGGATCCGACGCAGTCAATGAGGGCCCAACAGGAAGCATGGTGTTCGCGCGACGAAGTCCGTAGATAACGATAATCGACCGCGCGTCTCTGGCGACATGGCAGGATGAGCAAAGACGTACCACTAATCAAAGCAACTTTTCTCTTCCTGTACTCCTCTGGAGTGGGGAGAGCGAGCTTGAAATGCGATTGAGTTGACATGGCTGAGGTCGGGAGCTTGCGATGGTAGTGGGAAGAAGCTAAGATGAGCGATTTGAAGGTGCACGAGGGAGCGGTGCTGGCTTGCCTCGCGTTGACTCAATTTATCCGTATCGATTTCACAGTCTCCAAGTTACGTGTCCAAACTGCGCCCTCCATACCATAACAACCGCAGTAAAATAAAATAAAAAGCGAGCCGAAGATATTTTGTATCCAGTACCGCCGATGGGGCTCGAACCCACAACCTTTGCCTTAGGAAGGCAACGCACTACCATTGTGCTACGACGGCTCGTGCTGAGAATTAAGATAATTGAACCACATGACAGGAGTACCAGTAACCAGATACTAAGTTGGATCATTTAGGAGGTCTGATCTACGCGTCGATCAAGGCGCCATGAACGTGCTCGTGTACCCAAGTACACATCCGCATGCGACCTCGGTCCAGCAATCTCTCTCCTCTCTTCTTGTCCCTCATTATCTCCCTCAGATCATCTCGCCAGACGTGCTTGCGGCACCGGAGAATCCCTGGCAAACGGCCTGCGCTCTTTTAGTGCTGCTCGCGGCGCCTGATCATCATACGGGGGTCCGTCAGTACGCTGAGACCGGTGGGAGAATATTAGCTCTTGGTGTGAACGCAACTAGATCGCAGGGACTATTCGGTCTCCACGATGCCACATCGATCTCTAGCTCCGTTGGCGGCAGTTTGGGGCTCGTCGACAAGAAGGCCGCGCTCCACCTCTCTTTCTCGTCTCAGGCTCCTATTACTGCCACCGTGAAATATGACGAGAAGGAAACCGAAGTAGCACGCACACCATCTGCTTTTCTCGATCTTGGGGAGTGCGCACGCGTGCTTGGGCGATACGCGCATGACGAGGCATTGGCAGGGGTACTGAGCGACAGCGGCGCCATCGCACTTTGGTCATGTGTACTTCTACATGAGGAGTTACTCGTCCTAACCTTGTCTGCTCTCGGTCTACGATTCGACCGGAGCTCGGCAGACGGTCCTGGACCAGGTCTTCTTCCCCAGTTGCTTCTGGCTCATCCAAAGAAATGGAATTTTCAGTCTCGTGTCCTGCGGGCCTTATTCCCCAATCGGGATCTCGAGTCGGCATTCTCCACACTCACTGTCGGGGATGACTCGGAGACTTGCAAGACAGCTGTAGATGAGAGTATCGGTTTTCGGGACGAGCAAGACACCTTTCGCTTTCACCTTGCTCGCACATTTCCTTCTGGAAAATCATCATCTGACCACCCTATTCTCGATTTCTTGTTGGAGACACCCAAGGAAGGGGTCAGGGACGTGATCTTCATCCCTCGGTCGTTTACTGTTGGACAGGAAAGCAGTTATACGCCCTTCTTCTCACCTAGCGCTTTCTTTGAAGCACTTGATGAATTCCGTCCCTCCAGAAAAACCGACGAGTTACTCGCAGGTGACGTACTGCTCTACGGCGAAGTCGTCACCAGCACACAGACGTTGCTTCATAGGTGAGCTTACCACTGGCAGCCCTAAGTGAAAGCCAAGGTTTATTTTCACTTCACAGGAACCCAAAGTTCTTTCGTGCGCTTCCTTCACCACTTGTTTCTTTGGCGACAAAGCAAGTAGCAGGCAGGGGCAGGGGTAAAAATGCATGGCTTTCTCCCGCGGGCAGCATGCTCATGTCTCTAAAATTGAGTGTCCCTTCCAGTAGTGCGGGCTCGAGTTCGTCTGCATCAACCTTTCTGTCTCCCACTCTGACACGAAATTCTTCAGGTTCAGGTTCTATCCGAACATCAAATCTGGTCTTTATTCAGTATCTTTTTGCACTCGCGGTCGTCGAAGCCTGTCAGGCACTCGATCCGGCAAATGGATGGGCAACCAAGGTCAAGCTCAAGTGGCCCAACGACATATATGGTGAATTCCCGGCCGGGGAGAAAGTTGAATTGAAAAAGCTAGGAGGAGTATTGGTTAATATGAGCTTTCAAGGGAACACGACAGACATCGTCATTGGTATGTATCTCTCACGTGAATCAGAAGCTTCCTACGGTGCTTACGAATGAGTCTAGGA
Source organism: Boletales sp. KT-2023a (assembly GCA_038090395.1). Lineage (NCBI taxonomy): Eukaryota > Fungi > Basidiomycota > Agaricomycetes > Boletales > Boletales sp. KT-2023a. The sequence continues at coordinate 20,724 of JBBPMP010000101.1, read as the reverse complement.
TGTGGCCTCAACGTTTTGAATGAACCTCCTATTGGTTCGCTAGCCCAGCTCGGGGCTTTGGGGTGCGGACAACAGGGGGGATCTTCTACTCTTACCGTTGAACGAGTGACTGCGGCAGTCCTGACCACTTTCGAACGTCTATGGAACTCTTTCCTTGTTGAGGAGCACAAGGGTTTCCGACCCTTTATGGATCGGTACATCGAGTCATGGTTGCATTCGTACGTCCAATGTCTTTCTCGGTGATCACTCTGATTCGTCTGTTTGCAGAGGCCAAATCGTCACTCTGACTTCAACATCACCTCATACCACAGTTCGGATCTTGGGCATCACGCCCGATCACGGGCTCTTGCGTACCGAGCCACTAGGAGGTGGTCAATACATAGATCTGCAACCCGATGGTAATAGCTTCGACATGATGAAAGGACTTATCAAGACGAAGTAGCACGGAGACGAGGTTGAACTGTACTAGTACACACTGAAGCTGCTGTACAATTTGCACCTACGAAAGTAGGCGAAATCGATCAAAATTCTACTTTCAGAGCAGGTGCAGCACCCTTCGATGCACCTGTACCCAGAGTATACCATTCCTCGTAATACACACACTCCTGAGGGTTCGTAGGGCCCCTGGCCCGACAGAAGTCAAAGACCGGACATCTTCCACAAGGTGCTTGGGACCAGCCCAGCGCCACTCGCTCCTGCTTTATTGCCCGATAGACGAAAGCGCCTCCGGCGGATAGCTCGTTCAAAACTGGAGAAGGTGATTTCCGGCGCTTTACCGCGACCTTTGAGGACGACCCTTTTTTGGAAGATGATCTAAACTTCGCCTTGGAATGAGGTCGTTCATCCTCGCCCTCCGAGTCTATTCCTTCGGGACTCTGTAAAGGCGAACCGTCGTGTTTCTTTGACTTTCCCTTCCGTTTTTTCTTACGAGCGTCCTCCGACACTTCTGAATCCGAATCGGAGTCTGAGCTATGCATCTTTGATTTGTGTTTGCGCTTCTTCTTTGACTTTGGTTCGTCATCATCACCATCACTTTCATCTGTATCCCGCAAACGCTTTTTTTTCTTGCTCCCAGAGCGTTCTTCCTCAGAATCACTGTCCTCGGAGTCATTTGTCCGCCCGCGTTTCCGTTTATTGGATTCCTTGCTCTTGTTTCTTGAAGAACCTCGCTTGCGCTTTTTGGAACTCAAGTGTTCGTCCTCACTGTCATCCGAGTTTGAACTAGGCTCAACATCAGACCCTGTCTTGGGATCCCATGCAGAAGTCGCGAATGCGGGAATCTATGTCACCATCAGCAAGGTCACAGGATGCAGCACCAATTCATACTTTTTCGACCTCCCCGTCGAGCTCGAGGACGCGGAGAAGCATCTCAACATGTTCGACGCCAAGTTCTGTCTCCGTTATCTTGCTCTTGCTCAAAAAGTGTTGTATCTGCTGAGCAGAGGGATAAGACGGCGAAGCGCCTATTGCATACAAACGCTGCTGGTTATCGGAAGAGCGTTTCGCTGATTGTTTCGGAAACGACTAACATATTCATCTGTCATGAGAGGTTTCTGAGGCCATGGAAAGTCTGTACATACACGATCGCGTATATAGTGTAGGCAAGCGGTCGACAGAAGCTTGATGAATTCGGTGTCGAGTTCATTATCTGTGTACCAGGGACCGCCCGTGAGTTCTACGGATGGCTCAAGATGTGCAAGCATGTATATTTTCCGTGTTGGATGCTTGGTCAAAGGTGGTCACTGAATCAACCTGACCGCACATGGGGGGTATACCGGACCTACGCGAACTGCTTTGATTGACTTTACGAGATGCTTCTGTGCAAGAGATTTCAGGCATCGGTCGATTACAGTTTGATGGAGTTCGGTTTTAGCTTTGAGGTGCTTGGTCCAGATGCCTGTCGGTTATGTGAGCAGCTGTCGAAGTAATCGGGAAGGAGCGTACCCTCGTTCCCTGAGGCTTGGATATGGCCAAGCACCATGGCCTCTTCGCCGCTCATGTCCTTTTTACTACGAAAAAGGATCCACGTCAGACACCAGCAAAGGGTCGTCAAGCGCGTACACATCCATCTCCTTCTTCATCACCGCACGGAAAGCAGTGACGCCGCCCAAGCTCGACATGACTTTGAACATGCCCTGAAAACTTGTAACCCCCTCCGCATCATGGGGAGTGGAAAATAGCATACCGCCCCGAGCAGAAAGTTGATCGCAGCAGTGCGGGCACTTGCATCTGGAACGAGCCTCTCTGCATCCTTGATGGACAGTGTCTATCGTTGCCGTGAACAACGATTCGATTTTACGATTAAAAATGGGAGTAATACTTTTTCGTTTGTTGCCAAGGCTGCTTGGTGGAGCTTGAGCTCGTCGGGGTTGAGCTTGCGGCTACTCATCTTGATCGTGGTGACGGGGAGATGGCATCCACGTGATAAACATTCTCTTCATCCACGACGACATGGACACGAACGCGAACACGAACCACCACACGACTGAGTGCCCTGCCATTGAAGAAGACAACCTTTCAGGCTACTTTCAGAGGAGCGCTACCCTTGTCAGACAGTATGCAGACCTGCAAGTGCCATTTACATGCGTCACTCTTTAACAGCAATCATATGTTACCCAGGATTGAACAAGATTATGCCCGACCTTTGCTGCGTTGTGCCTCTATCAGATTCAAGGAAATGCCCGTTACCATGGTATACGCTTTCCTTCTGTACACACGGCTTCAGATGTATGATGTTTTTACAGACCTTCCTGTCCATCTATGGCGGGCTTTCTGCGCTTCCATTGTTATCTTTCATGTGCGTTGGTCCATCCATCATACGGCAATTCGTTCATGTCCTTTGCGAAGCGGCCTTTCCGTTTTCGCGTTTTCGACCATTGCATTTCTCGGGTTTATTTTTGCTGCCTTTACATTTCTTACTGTCCAGGCCTTTCTCGGTACGCCACCATTTGCCCACAATGAACTACCTTGTCTGACAGTGTATAGCGGTTTGCTTGGTCCTCATGTTATGGTCACTGTTCATTGTCGCGGGTTTCGCCACGGTGGTGGTCGTCTTCGTCTACTGGATCACGCGTCTCGGCGTGATTGTCACTCGCGAGGGTCCCACTGGTGTCACCGATTGGGCAGAGGAGACTCGACAATACGTTTTTTATACAAAGCGACGAGAACCGACTGAAGAATCCGACGAGTCCGCTGTCTTCGTTGACAAAGATGGCCCTAGCTCGAAGAAGATCAAGGTCGAAGAAGATAGTCCGTTGGGCAACTGACGCTTTCTATATTTTGCCGCTCCTTTTTCCGCCGTGCATTGAGATTAAAATATAAGGCTTCCTAAATGACTTGTAAAGCTCCTGTATCCACCAATCCCGGACAGTTTGATGCAATTCTTACGAGAACTACTGTAGCTGACTGATGCAAATCCATTGTAATCCTCGTCCCTCCCCATAGTGTCATGTAGGCGGTACGAGTGTTGCACACAGCGGACGGAGAGTTGGTGCATTGTTATTACACGGGACGAGACATCTCAAGAGCGTTGCATCACAGGCTCCTTGACTTCAGTACTTAATCTCCGTTTCTCGCCGCAGAATCGCCAGTGGGACAAAAACTCTTAAAACACCCAGCAGAAATATCCTTCTCACTGAATCTGATCTGGTTATCATGGGGCTGACACTGACGACGGCAACCTACTTTGCTTGTTGCATCTATGCGCACGTAATTGACCGTCTAGCTTCGTTTGCCTCCTCCCCCTCCCCCGAAACCGTCTTTCCCGAACAAGAACCAGTGTTATCATCGGAGAAGGTCCAACTTGATCCTTACGCCGACAAACCACGGATCACCTTCAACGAAGATGGTTCGTTCAAGCTGACCATCTTCTCTGACATTCATTTTGGAGAGAATCCTTGGGACACATGGGGTCCAGAGCAAGACGTCAACACAACCGGATTGATGAAAAAGTTGTTGAACATCGAGACGCCGGATTATGTGTATGGGTCCCACATCGATCTGTCTGCACCCAGATTGACCATTTTGCTTGACAGCGTAATTAACGGGGACCTCATCACAGGAGAAGGTACACCGATGTTTCCGCTGTCTGTTGTCAACAGCCTGAAAAATATTTTTGTCATAGATACGTTCCGCGAGAATGCGACATCGATAATCGATTTCATAGTGCCCCCATTGAATGCGGCCAAGATTCCTTTCTCGACCGTCTCTGGGGTCAGCATTGCATCGCTGCATTTCCGTTCTCTTTCCCGCCGACCTTTGTCCACAGAATCATGACAGCGATATCAACGTCACACGTGCCGGTGAAATGACCCGCGAACTGCAACTATCTCCTCTGAGCTACACTCGGTTTTCTCCTCCGGGTGTGGGCGGCAGTGGTGGACCGTGTAATTACTGGGTCCCTGTCTATGAAAAAGCATCAGGTGGGTAGACACCTGTCGTTGCGAGGTTGCGCCAAGACCGTGTGCTTTTAGATCGATCTCCTGCGTTGATACTATGGTTCTTTGATTCGCGAGGTATGCATATGGCGACTACACGTGCTCAGGTTCATGTGGCTTGTAGGCGGCCGGTTCACAAATGGCACACACATGGCAGATTGGGTGGATTCGTCTGTCGCTGTTTGGATCCGGAATGAGACCGAGAAAATGAATACGATCTGGGGACCGCCTGAACAACGGAGTGCACTCGCGTTTGTGCACATACCTCCGTAGGTGCCCCCATGTTGTCGCTCTGAAACGATGTTGCTAACTACGGCAGGCACGTCATCCGAGCCGTCCAAAACCATTTAAATAGCACCATCAACCCTGGATTGAATGGTAAGTCAGCCTTACGTTTGAATTACATACCCTTGACTCGGAATGGTGATCGCTTTCAAGCGGATGAACTTGGCCAGGGTTCAACGCAAGCCTCGCTTGACCCTAAATCACAAGGGAATGACGATGACTTTTGGCACTCATTGAACACCAACGTGAAGAACCTGCGGGCTGTCTTTTCCGGCCATGGTAAATTTCTGGACGAGAAAATGGTCTCGGAGGTTACTCAGACTACATGTAGATCACGGTAATGAATGGTGTGCTCGCGAGCCGACTTACGATGTCATATTTTGCTTCAGTAAGCATTCAGGGTGTGTCCTTTCCCGGCTGTCCATTCCGAATGGCATTGAATTGCACTTTGATAAGGTATGGCGGATATAGTGGTCCCAACTGGGGTAGAGGTGTTCGCTCCCTCGTGTTCCACTCTGCAGCCCCTCTGGACGGTATAGAAACCTACATCCTGATGGAAAATAGTACCTCGCATGCTCGGGTGATCCTTGATGAGCACTATATTTAGTCGTGAATTGGACAGGTTTACAATGTATGTAAATCGAGTTCACAAGTCCTAGTAGAAACGAATCGAAGCACTTACCTGAACGACACTTCCGAGACGTCGGTTCCGCCGAGTTCCGCACGCGATACGGTTAACAATTCCGTAATAGCAGCAGTGCCTTACAGATCCATTTTTGCCATCGTCAGCGGTGTACAAATGTTTGGGCACATGTCCTAGCTACGTTTCAGCCTTTTTCTGAGAGAAGTTGATTAAAAAATTGAACGAACAGCAGTATTTTACTTCGGCTCAAGAGGTGGGGCAATAATTTCCAGCAATTATCACAAGGAACGTCAGGCTCGGTATGTAAAGCTGTGTCACTTTGGTGCATCTCATGCAAACTTTATAGGCCATGATTGATGATGACGTCCTATACCTGTATAGATTGTAAATTGAAAGCAAAAGTACAATAAATCGTACAAGTTTGCAATCATGCTGCACTACTGGTGGTACGGAAAGCCTATCGGGGCTCCGACTGATATGCCCTGTGGCAATCGTAGCAAAATGTCTAACACCTCCCGAAGTCATGCAGCAAAACAGTGCTATTCCATTTATTTCTCAGTAAAATCTCTTACAAAAAAAAAGAGGAAATATGGCCAACAAATGCCTCATCCATCCACGTCCCCCAAAACGTAGCCATTGAGTAAAGTGCTAGCATTTGAGTTTTAAAACATCGCTACATAAATTACATAATAGACCGTCGAGACAGATTAATTCCACTAATCCGTAACCTGACCTTTCTCGCTCCTGAACGCCACTGAGAGTAATACAGTATTCAATGGGTGGCCAAAGTCGGGAGTTCACATAGACCGCCATTTATTTAGAGCCTCGCAGTTACCTCGATCCAGACATTTTCCAAGTGTTCACTTCTTGCTCCTATTATCACCTCCAGGTCAAGAAATGCATGCCTTGAGCGTGACCGAAGGTATCAGCCATGCGGTCATGTGGGGACCAGGGTATATCGGTACGTCTTCAGTATTCGTCTTACCATCGAACGCATTTCTTGGTCGCATGTTAACCCTTTTCGACAGGTCTTACCATTGCAACATTGTATGTCGTTGCGGCTACCGCCTGCCACTTTCAGACTTACTGACCAGTTGAATCTAATCATCGTATACATTCTAGCTTGTATGGAGTTGAGATTTGCCAGTTTGCATATTACGTGCACGCGTTTCGGCGAGACAGCATCGTCAACAAGTTTCAGGTAGGCAGGACAGTCGTATTATATTATACATCTGATGGCCATGCTGACTCGGACCCGTACCTTACTGCCCTCGCAGGTATATGTCGCCGGGTAAGTACAGATACTGTGTCAATCCCGTGGTGTTTTCATTTACTTCGTTGTTAGCGCACTCGACACAGCACACTTCTTTGCTATGCTAGCGGGTTTCTACAGGGTGTTGATCGCCTGCCGGAGGAATATCTCTCTAGCATGTACCCGTTATATTCCGGGGTAAGTTGTAATGCTCCTCTACCAGCGCATGTATAAATTCAGTGTTTTTCTTTCGGTTTCATAGCGGTGAAATCGTAGGTTTGTTCAGGTCTAGCCGTTTCATCTGCTAATCAGATCAATCGTGGTTCAAAGTTTTCCATTGGGATTGTTGTGAGTTGATCTGAATGTGTAAGATGTTTGACATGGCAGTTCATTCTTTCAAGCCCATAATTACGTTCGTTGTTCAAGTGTACGAACCTTTCACTGCAATTTGTCAACCATCCCTCATGTCGTTCTTTTTAGTTTTTATGCTCATCGAGTATGGATTGGTATGTTTTTTTTTGGCGTCGACACCGTTGTACGTTTTTATGACGTCTGTATCTAAAGTCAGTGACCGAAACTTGGTGGTGACATCGGCAGTGGTCTGTACCTTTAGTACAGGAAAGAGTTAAAGCTGACTTCCGTTAGGTTGCTTCTACGTGTCTTCAGCTGGGTGTGGTAATATATTTATCGAATAACTACCGTGCAAGCTAACCCGTGATTGATTTTATTTTAGTATTGGGGTTGGGTGCGTCCACGTTCCCAATGTGTGCTGACCTACTTGCTGATCGCCAGATATAGTTGTCCTCGCTCAAATGTCCGTATTCGCATATCTAGCGTCTTTCGTTGGTTTATTACGATTGAGCAGCGCCCAGACACCAACAACTGTTACTCTATATTCCACAAAAGTGTCACTACGAGTTTATATTTTATGTCGAATGCTAACGAACATCTTGTCAGTATGTAGCGTTGGCCGCCATCCCCAGCGCGATCTGTGATGCCCTCATCACATCCTCGGTGGTGTACTACTTGCGGCCATCCAGCATTCGGTACGGCTTCGTCTCTTACCAGTTGCGTACATCTCATATTCTTTTTGTCGCAGGAAAGAAAGCTACATCAAGAAGCTGGTCGTCGTATTCGTGCAGATGGGCCTGTTCACGTTGTGAGTCTCAAGTTTTGTCACAATGTTCCTGCATGACACATCCAATCCGTCAGTCTCAATTCGCTAGCAATGGTAATCATGGTAAGCCTATCGACACGTGTGAGTGACTGTGACTGATCCCTGTCAGTACTATATAGAGGACCGTCATGTTGGTCGAATTCTGACGACCGCCCCTGGCGTAATATTGAGTACGTGTAAGCCTTTTCTTCTTCTTCTTTGGCGCGCTGTGATGTATTTGGGCTGCATAGCATACGTGAACTCCATGCTCGGCGTGTAAGTCCAAACAGCTGAGTTTAAGCTGGACGAAACTCATCCAGGGCAGGTTGAATGCACGGAAACCGATCCGAGATGAGCAAGAGAACGCCCGGCACGGTCCTGTAGAACTACCAACGATATCTGCCTTACGTTAATATGGTTCGTTGTTTTCAGTATATGATTGGATACAGTTTGTACAAAATTCATGCATTGGGACAATTATCAGAAATGCCGCCTTGGTAGTGGCTTGACGATGTACAGCGCCAGAACGCGGCCGTTCCCCAACGGGTGACCAGTGAGTGATGCATCCATGCAAAATTCGAGTGTGCCCGTTCGATGTGGTAGTCAAGGGTGACGATAGTGGCGTTAGAGGTGGCAGCGTGCGAGAGCCACGTCGGAGACGTCGGTGGAGCGTCATACGTGTCAGTGGGGACAAGTTGGTTTCGACAATCGCGTGGTTTTTTATTACAGTTACGGCGTGCGCCGCTTCCTTCAGGAACACTGTATTGGTTGGCCGCCTCGTTCGTGCGTTTGTGCACAAGGCCCTTCCTTCGGTGGTTAGTGGTGTCATGCGGGAGGTTACACGTTGCGCGTGATACCGCCGGTGACATGGCGATATCGGTAACAGTCAGTACCACAACACTTGTAGCGGGCCCGGCAAACCCCCTCGTTCCAAGCAATGCAGGGTGGTTGCACAGACACCTTGCCCAGTGGGCTGGGAGTGGGAGGTACAGTGGATCATGTAAGCTGTTGCATAGCTGACCTCTCCATGGAGGTTCTACCGTATTTGATGGCAACGCTGGCATGTCCATCTCTCTTAGTTTCAGTGCCATCACGGTCCACTGGACCACACGAATCTCTGAGATGCGATCGTCGTTGGCAGCGAGGCAGTTGCGACACATCTTGTAGATTAACGAGAGAGCGGCAGGTGAAGTAGTAGCGCACGTGAAGAGGCAAGGGCGTAGCGATGGGCAGCGACAGCGTCGACATCGTCAGGTTGTCGTTGCTGGCATGACCAGAGGGCAAACCGCAGTTTTGGGTTTTGGCAACCTTGGCGCAGCCCTAGCTTGGGCACAACAGACTGCGAACAGTTGATGCTAGAACGTGCGAGACAAGTCCGATTGTCAAGCTGGACGGCGGCGATGCGTTCGGCGCTGCCATCCGCGGTGCGCCACTTTGCCTGTCATATTCCCAGCAATACGTTGGTTCGCATGACCGCACTATGCACGGTGTTTACCCAGAGTTCTCCGGGGGAGGGGGGCAGGCAAGACACGCGAGTTGACCATATCTTCTCTGACATGAGGGAATCATTGGGATCATGGGGACCAGAGCAAGACGTCAATACGACCGGATTATTAGAGGCCAACGCTTATTCAGGGCTCTATTATGAAGGAGCGACAGCTCACCGACAACAACATAACAGACAATGACAACCAGGCGAGTACGCGCAAAAGCCCACCTACCACCACGATAATTCAGAGGAGCGCAATGCCGCTGAAACAGTCCTCCCACCGCCCAACCACCACGAGGATGACGAGGGTGACAGTGTCGCGACGACCCACACGCCACTCCACCACCACCCTGACGATGCCAGGGAGGGCGAGGGCGCGCAACGACCTGCCTACCACCACTACCACGACGACGAGGCGCATAACAGCCTAACTGCCACCTAACATGACGAGGATGGCGCGCCGCGACTGCTTTACCACCACCACCACTACCATGAGCAAGGCAAGGGTGCTATGACGGCCCACCGACCACACCTACCAGACTACCACCACCACGTCGAGGAGGGCGATGGCGCGCAAAAGCCCGACCACCACATCACGGCCATGAAAACGAGGTAGAGGGCGCCGCAACGCGACTACCACCATGATGACCAAGGAGGGTGTGCTAAAGCCCACCCGGAACAGTTCACCGCAATGATGATGGCGACGACAAGGACAAGGGTCTACGACAGCCCGCCCATCATACCATGAGGACGATGGCGGCGGCGCAAGACGCTACAACAGCCCACCACCGTCACAATACCGGCGAGTAGGAGGGAATGGGACCTCGACAACGAGAGCCGCGGGGCGTGGTGCATAACTCACAGACGACGACGACAACCAAGTGATGGTTGGTACTGCGATGACCTACTTACCACACAGTCTACTATCACTGGCACCACAACGACACCACAAGCGTGATGGCAAGGGCGAGCGTACGATGAGGATGCTATACCCATTTGGTTTTAAAAAAAAAAGACATACAGTGTGTGTACGGAGCTTATGGATACATAGACCTTTGGCCCAACAGCGAATCAATGAAAAAAATTATTGAACATCGAGAAGTCGGATTATGCGATCAACGGGGTCGATTCGTCTGCTTCCGGATTGTTCATTTCGTTTGACAACGAAATTAAGTTACAGGAACCTCATTACAGGGGAAGGTACGCTAGTCTTTCCGTTGTCTACGGTCAACAGCCTCGAAATACTTTTGTCATACTGCGAGACCGCTACATCGATAATCGGTTTCATGGTACCCTCTCCGGGGTCAGCATTGCAGTATTGCAGTATTTCCGTTCTCTTCTCTGCCAACCTTTGCCCACAGAATCATGACAGCGATATCAACATCACACGTACTGGTGAAACGATCCACAAGTTGCAACTATCTTCTCTGAGCTACACTCGGCTCTCTCCGCCGGGTGAGGGCGACAGTGTCCCCGCCTACGAAAAAGCATCAAGTAAACACCCGTCCCTGCGAAACTCCGCTATGACTATGTACTTTCAGATCAGTCTCCCGCATCCATATTAGTAGGTAGACCCGTCCACCGCTGATTGCCTCCAGAACAAGACCGAGAAATGAACACGATCCGGGGATCGCCTGAACAGCAGAGCACACTCGCGTCTGTCCATAAGTATACCTCCCAAGTTACCGCCAAGACAATGTTTCTAACTGCTGTAGGCACGCTGTCCAATGCATCCGCAGTAAATAATATCTCAACCCTGGATTGAATGGTAGGTCAACCTTACGTTTGAATTGTATATCATCAACTCGGAATGGTAATCGTTTTCCAGCGGATGAACTCCGCAAGGGTTCTTTGCAAACCTCACTTGACCCTAAATCGCTGAGGAAAGACAATGACTTTGGACACTCATTGAACACCAACGCGAATAGCTTTGGGGCTGCCTTTTCTGGCCATGTTAAATTCCTGGACGAGAGAATCTTTCCTGTCAGTAAGCTCCAGGGTGTGTCCTTTTCCACAAAAAATTGTTTATTCCGAATGGCATTGAGTTACACAATGTATGTAAATTGAGTTCAAATCTACCCGCGTATCGGAAAATAGGAATTTCACCCAAGCTAACCAACAAATTGAAGCGCTTACCTCAACTACACTTCCGGGACATTGATTTCGCAGAGTTCGGCGCACACATCTGATTTCGTGCGTCTTGGTGATTTCCGATGCCTGAACGCCACTGCATTCAATGGTTGGCTGAAGTCTGGAGTTCATATAGACCGTCATACTTTAGACCCTCGTAGCCAAATCGATTCAGACGTGTTTCAAGCGCCCACCCTTTGTTTTCAAGCTATTATCACTTCCAGGTCAGCAATGCATGTTTTGAGCATGTCCGGCGAAGATTTGAGCTACACAAACATGTGGGGACCAGGGTACATCGGTATGTCTTCATTATTTGTCTTACCACCGAATGCATTTCTCGCACATATTTTAACTCTTTTCGACAGGTCTCACCATTGCAACGTTGTATGTCGTTGCAGCTACCACCTACGACTTTCGGACTTACTGACCGGTTGAATCTAATCATTATATTCATTTTAGCTTGTATGGGGTTGAGATTTGTCAGTTTGCATTTTACGTGCACGCGTTCGGGCGAGACAGCATCATCAACAAGCTTCAGGTAGGCAGGACAGTCGTATTATATTATAGATCTGAAGGCCATACTGACTCGGACGCATGCCTTATTGCCCTCGCAGGTATACGTCGTCAGGTAAATCCAGACACCATACCGGTCCCGTGGTGTTCTCATACCACTCGTCTTCGTTGTTAGCGTACTCGACACAGCGCACTTCTTCGCTCTACTAGTAAGTTTTTACAAGGTGTTGATCACCTGCCGGAGGAATATCTCTCTGGCATGCACCTATTATACAGTATTGCATGGTACATTGTAATCCTTCTCTAGTACCAGCGCACCTGATTTAATGCCATTTTTTATTTCATAGCGGTGAAATCGTAGGTTTGTTCAGTTCTAGCCGTTTCATCTGCTAATCAGATCCATCGTGGCTCAAGTTTTCTATCGCGGTCGTTGTGAGTCAACCTGAACTTGCAAGTGGCTCGAAACGGCGACTCATTCCCTGAAGTATATCATTGCGTTCATTGTTCATGTGTATGAAACTTTCATTGCAGTTTGTGGCCCATCCTTATGGTTGTTCTTGTTCTTTTTAGTTTTTATGCTCATAGAGTATGGATCAGTAAGTTTTTTTTGCGTCGACATTGTTGTGTATTTTCAGTCTGCGTCTGAAGTCAGTGATCGAAACGCGGTGGTGACATCAGCAGTGGTCGGTAGCTTCAGTACAGGAAAGAGTCGAAGCTGACTTTTGTGTAGGTTGCTTCTGCGTGTCTTCAGCTAAGTGTGGCGATATAGTTGTCGAGCAACTACTGTGCAAGCCAACCAAAATCGTTTTTGTTTACATCATAGTATTGGGATTGGGTGCGTCCACGCTCCCATTGTGTGCCGACCCTGCCTTGCTGATAGCCAAACGTAGTGGTCGTCGTTGAAATGTCCTTGTTCGCATATCTAGCACCCTTCGTTGACTGATTACGATCGAGCAGTGTCCAGACGCCAACGAATGTCGTTTCATACTCGACAAAAGTGCGTCACCACGACCTTACATTCAACGTCGAATGCTAACGAACACTTTGTCAGTATGTAGCGTTGGCCGCCATCGCCAGCGCGGTCTGTGATGCCCTCATCACGTCCTCGGTGGTGTACTACTTGCGGCCATCAAGCATTCGGTACGGCTTCGTCTCTTACCAGTCACATACATCTCATATCCTTTTTGCCGCAGGAAAGAAAGCTACATCAAGAGGCTGGTCATCGTGTTCGTGCAGATGGGCCTGTTCACGTTGTGAGTCTCAAGTTTCGTCACGACGTTCCTGCATGACGCGTCCGGTCTTGTCAGTCTCAACTCGCTGGCGATGGTGATCATGGTAAGCGAATCGATGCGTCATGCGAGCGAACCACGACCGACGCCATCTCTAGTACTATATGCAGGACCGTCAGCTTGGTCAAATTCTGACGGCCGCCCCTGGTGTGATATTGAGCAAGTGTAAGTCTGTCTTGTTTTTTTGCGCACCATGACATACTTTGGCCTGGGTAGCATACGTGAACTCCATGCTCGGCGTGTAAGTACACACATTCGAGTTTGGGTTGGACGAGACTCATCCAGAGCAGGCTGAATGCACGGAAACCGATTCGAGACGAGCAAGAGAACGCTCGGCATTGTCCTATCGAAATACCAACGATATCTACCTTGGGTTAACCCGACTTCGGTGCGTTCAAGACATGAATGGATGCAATTTGTAAAAAAAAACGTGCACTGGAATAGTATATCCACGTCAACACAACAAACACTGCACGACTACATAAGCCACATGCGGGATAACTCTAATACAAGAACTGCGGAGGGGTTGTACAATATTGCGAGAAAGATCAAACACGCGAAGCGAGATACGGTATTACATTAGGACGGCGAGGTGGATCGGACGAATGCTTCGCCCTCGCGAGCGAGACGGCTTAGAGATAAAACATGGTGTCCTTGAGGTCCTTTCTGGTGACCCCGCCACCCCATAGTTTCTGGGCTTCTTTGATGACATCTTGCTCTGAGACGCTTCCAGTACCGCTCGCCGCTGTTCCATCCGCGAGGCCGAGGAACAATTTGCGCAGATAGCATCTGCCCCGTTCGCAAGCGACATCTGCATAGTACGCAGGGGACGCCAAACTCACAGCCTTTGTCGCGCGGGAAAACATGTAGCTAAGGGCGTTCGTGAGCCCCTGAATTTCATTTGCCTTAAAGCCGATTTCGTCGTGGACAACGTAATAATGCGTGGGGCGAGTGGTGCCTTGCAACCCACCATGTGCTGTACATCACCTATCAGAGGTGAAAACACATGATCATGGATCAGTTACCAACCTTGCAGGAAGAAATCAAAGTCGTATATAGCAGTAACGCCGCGATCAACCACAGTGCCTGGACGGGGATTTCCGTCGCCTGCGGCACTATCTTCCTCCGTCGGGTAGAAACGCGTATGGTGGCGTTTGCCACAGATGATGATCGTGAGTCGAGGCCTGTATGGTCCCTTGGGTGTACTGAAAGCCTTGAAGGCTTCGAAAATTAGAGGTCGCTCCTCTTGTCGAACGATATGGAATTGACCCTGCGCGTAATGAGACCGCCGGACTGAAGACAGATACAAGACGCACCTCTGAAACGCCATCGCGATACACTAGAACACGCTCGGGAAGCTTTCCACTTTTCTGCTTGAAGAGCTTAAGGCGATCGATCATCATTTCCTTGAGTTTCGTTATCATCTTTCAAAATAATAATGCTTCAGTAAACAGCAGCTGTTCCTCGAAACGTCAGAATACCTCCTTCTTGGACTCCTGCATCTCCAAGCTTGCTGGATATTGGGCGTAAGCGCTGTCAATACTCGCAACGACGGCTGCAACGGAAGCTGGTTTGAAAATATACGTCAGAGGCGCCACACAGAGAGAAAGTATATTCCTACGAGTTCCAGTGGCACTGCCAGGACTTGGATGAGTAACGTCCATTCCAACAACCATGGTAGGCATTGCATTCAGCCATTTTGCGCTATTTGCATCCAGTTTATGGTTGATGCCACCCAGTTTCATGTTCACCTTGAGTGCCACGTTGGCATGATACTGCGGTCCCCCCTTGCGAATCTTTGAAGATTGAACACAAACGCTGGCCACATCCAGAAAGACGTCACAAAGATGTTTCAAGCCCTCGTATACAGCTTTGTCGCCGCTTGCCAACATGACAAAGACCAACGTAGGCTTTGGCTTGACAGTCACGAGCGTATTTTTGATGGTATCGATGGCAGACCGGCGCGTGAGATCGGCTCTATCCTTTGGCGGAAGCTGGGCTGTGACATAATTTGGATCAGCGGTGACCTGCATTCCGCTCACGTTACACATTTTGCGGAACTCGGCTACCACTCTGCGCAGCTCTGGATCTGCAGAACCATCAAATTCGTCTCTGCTACCATCTTTGATCACGAGAACTGCCCACTTGTCAAGGCGCGTCCCAACGGCAAATTTGACCCCTCTGAGGTTCCACGAGGCCTTGTCGTCGATAGCGGCAGAACCGCCTTGGTAAGTGATCCCCGGTCTTGGCAAGATGCGGCCAGGAACTACAGCCATGTCCGGACCAATGCTCACGCCAAAAGACTGGAGCTCCGGTCCGGCTGTCCTAAGTCCAAGGCGGTCAAGACCCTGGTTAACGATCGCTTCTCCATTCACGTTGGGGGGTTGACACGCTATAGTGATCATGGAGGCGGTATGGTCATCCGTCAGCTTTCCCTTGAAAGCTTGGTCTGGGAGTATCTCGCAAATTTCTGGAGGCAAGTACGTTGGCTTTTGCGAGCCAACATCCACGAGCTGTAACTCAGGACGTTTCAGCCGAATGTTGTATTCTTGAAGAAAGGTATTCAGAAAATGCGAGAAAACAGCACGAAAATAAACTTGCTGCGCTTGAAATACTCCTCCACCGTAACTTTACCAAATTCAGGAGTGTCGAACGAATATGACTTTGCGGTGTGGCGTGCAAGCTTCTTCACGGTCTTTCGATGGCCAAGGTGGGTCGTCTTGATCCTTACGCTCTTGCAAAAAACCTCCATGCGCGCACCAAACGAAAAATCTCGAAACGCCACCATCGCGTCCGCGAGGTTACCCGGAGTATAAAAAGCCGTGGTGCAAACATTGACGTTCACCATCAATTGCTTGTGAGCTGGTCGAATCGATGAATAAAACCCTTTCCATGCCTCGAGGCCGCCACCCAAATTGGCAGGTTGCGCAGCGGTGCGGAAGAAGTACCGATTTCTGCCCACCATGACTCCTGTCCTCCCCGGGGTGGAGGCAAGGATAATGTTCAGAGCGGAGATGACGGGTAATACGTCGTAATTGCGGAATTGAGCTTGACCTTGCAAGTAACTAATGGCAAGTCAGCTACCATGTCAATTCGCATCATATGTCGCAAGTACTTCATGAGGTTTGAAGTGTCAATCTCTTGGGTGAAATTGATTGTGAGCGTGTATTCCTTGCCCCCCGTCTGCGGGGGACCGCTTTCGTCTTCGTCATAGTATGGGACTTTGATTGTCAAGGGTTGTGGCAGCTGGAAGGCGGCAATGAGTTTGGCGCTGGCATCGTGCGCCACCTTGCCGGTCATCCCAGCTTGTCTCCATGCCGTTGATTGTTCGGCAAGATGGTAGATGCGTTTTTTCACGCGACGCGTGGCAGTTCCCGCTACAGGGGTGATGGCTACATCATACTCGTACAAAGGGCCTTTGGGCACCCGCACAGGGAAGAAGTTGGTTCGCAGTTTAATTTCTCTACCCTCCGTCCCAAAGTCGGGACGCGAGGGCATGCTGTCCGCATCCGCGTTTGAGCGTGAGAATGTTGCGACGAGTGCTTTGTCTGAGTTGTCCGCGATACGTTGGTCGATGTTTGCAGGTTGTCCACGCATGAAGACGCTATGGATGGCTGTTACCCAGAGATCCTGGGGGAACAGGCAAGACACGTACCCTCCTCGGGCACGTCCTCTTGGCCCGCCACGGTCACCGAATCCTCGACCACCACGGTCACCAAATCCTCGACCACCACGGTCACCAAATCCTCGACCACCGCGGTCACTACCTCGGAAAGGTGGAGGGGGACCTCCACGACCACGAGTGTCAAAGGATCCTCGTCCACCTCCCCCGCCTCCACCTCTGCCACCCCGTCCACGGTCGGCGAAGCCCCGTTCAGAACCACGTCCTCTGTTGCTCATTGGTATACGCGGAGAAAGCAGTGGTGTGTTTGAAAGAGAGGCCTGGCTACGCCCGTATGGCTCGAGTCACATCAATGCTGTGTATTGATGTGACGTGTCTCATAATTACCACATAGATCCACTGACGCCCGTGTTATCTTATCTTATCTGGCATTGCCTAGGTCGCAGGGCATTGGCGAGGCGATACATTGCTCGCAAAGTATACAGCTTGTGGCGCGGCTCGGACATGAGACGATTGAAACCTATGCACGATCAATGCGGTACAGGATGATACAAATGACTCGGATGTTGAAACTGAAACTTCGCGCCCACACCTGGCAGAGCCACACCAACGAATCAGCGGCAGAAGGGTTGAAAACATTTACATACCGGGAAACACGTCGTACGCCAGCATGCGCACGTTCCCCATGTGCTTCTGTTCGGGGGGTGCTAGACTGACTCAACGTCATTTAGCCAATGAAGTCGACAAAAGGGTAGAGTGAGCTACGATATCATGCAGCACCACATGTGGAACTTGCGCTTTTGTCGGATATGAGAGAGAAATCGTTATGGTCTCATCAAACATTGTTATGTGACATTGATTCAAGGAATTCACCGGTCACAAAACAATCCCGAAAAGCCGAGCAACGCAAATATGCGACGACAATTAAATAATGCCCATCTATCCCAGCGTGGGTCCTAGTGATGTAAAGGGGGCGGGAGGGGGATTGCAGTTTGACTTATTAATGAAGGTACATGATTAGGGTCAAGTCAATGCGCAAGGTTTCAGCTGGTGGCTTCTCCCCAGCGGCTGATTGAGCAGAGCAAGTGACGGGCGTTTGAGAGAATTTTTACCCGGCGTTTGAATGTTTGTTTGTCTTGAAGTCACGTGATTAGTTTAGCACATGCGGTTTCCCCCCTGGCAGCGGGATAATAGAATAAACCCTGTTTCATTTCGGACGAGAGTCCGTCCAGTCCGACCGAAAGTAGTTATCTCGGGCTGACCGTACCAGAAGTAGTCAAAGCGGTAACACGAATATGCATCACGACCAGCAGCCCCGTGGTTTGTGTTGAGAACGGCGGTTACCGAGCCTATTCTTCGATGGTACTTAATGGAAAACGAGAAGGCGAGAAGGTGATAAGCATCGGTCAGGATCGGGGCAAAAAGATCCGAATCGCTCTAGAGCCAACCTTTATCCATCGATGGCTATGACCGTGAGTGTGCGCAAGAAAATCGGTGCATGGTGCTAGCAAGATCGTTCGTGATGATGATTCTATGCTGGTAATCGGGCGCCCATCCACAGCATCTGATTGGCTATTCCACTGCCAATCCTACGATCGTGCCAGTCGGTCGGACTGTGGGACATCCTGACAGCACATTCTGTTTCTTTCCTTGCGCCCAAGATCTTTTTCTGGATGATTGATTGTGACAGCGGCCAGTACAGTATTACCAAAAGGTGGCATCACAGCTACACTTCGCAACGCCGATCGAGCATCCTACATGAGACGTCCGCCGATGGGAAAACCCGGGATTTGGGGACCGAGTTGGAAACTGACGCCCAGAGAAAACTGGGAACGTTGTTAATATATGCATTTAAGGCTTGAGTACGGCCATGTAGATTTGTGATGAACACAGCGCGTGCATAGGAAATTGGCGAGCAGGGACCCCGAGATAGCGCTCAACTCTGAAAATTACATCTGAAAGGCCTGATAAGGTTTTCGCGAACAGCATGAGGAACAAGGGGTCGCGCCGTATACATATTGGTGACAGCTTGCGTCGCAAACCGTTGGAAATGAATGCCCAGAACGAGTTAACATTCCGTTATGTTCACGACAATGAAGGCATCCGGTTGGCTGACTGCCCAGAATCGGAATGGGTATGGTGGCATGCCAATCGGATACCCCCTGAATTTTTTTTGGGATGACCAAAAGCAGGGCTCAGCGCTAGCATTCAACTCCATTCCGTGTCACCATGCTTAACGCAGGGTATATGTGTGTATAGCTTCCATCTATCACCTCCAATCACTTGTTGTATACGTACTAGGCATATAATCAAGCACGGGGGGGAACGTAGAATGTCGTGCGTGAGCGTATGCATCACGGAACCAGTATACAGGACAAAGGAGCGTGCCCAGACATCGGCCGGAATAGAGAAAAGGGAAAACATTGAATGATAGATCGTTTCGCAAGGATGTCTTGGATGTTCCGATTACCGCACTGCTCGCGCCCTTTTTTCCCGATATTCTACGGTTGCGTACCAAGCACCGCCTAGTAGCGTAAGTAAGATACCCAAGGCATTCATCCCTGATATGGCTAGTTCAAAGATGATAACGCCAAGCACAATCGATAAGACCTGCTTTACGTTTGCTGTACGTGAGGTCAGAATCACCGCACACAAAGCCAAGTCGGTTCATGTTCGTGTCCGAGAAAGCAAGTAAACGTACCGGCGACGGTCATGGTGAGCGGTCCAGTTTTCTTGTTTGCCGTAAAGCTAACAATGTTGAGACCAAACGCAATGACGCCATTGAGACCCAATGCGAGGGCGGTCGCGAAAGACAACTCATGAGTGCTCCAATGCCGTACTCGTTCCAATTCTCCGCTCGTGTACGAGAGGATGACACACTGAATGAATGCCAATGGAGCCATACGACTCAAGAGATCAAGGGGATGTAACTGAAGCCGAGGCGGAATGAGATAGCGAAAGATGGGAGAGGGAGTCTGAGTAGAATTTGGGGAAGACTGAAGGATATTGGTGTATATCGTCTTGAAGGCAGCTAGGACCGTACCCAGCAAGGTCAGAATGAAACCATACGTAGTGCAATAATAATCGCCGTAAGTGCTAGGTGTCGAGTGTAAATTGATGTCAAGCGAGGTTGATCGGCACGTACGCAAAACCGACGCCAGCCACGACAGGAACCAAAGAGGCAAACTTTTGGTTACTACAACGCGTACCAAACAAAATTGCGGAAAGCGTGAGAGCGAATAAAGGGGTAGCCGCTCGGACGACCTGGTGGAACTAGAAAACGAAATTGAGAAGACAGGGCGATCAAGGAACCAACAGGACAAACGGGTATGGTGACCAATTCCAGAGACAAGTTGCTGACTGCGATATTGATGGTATACAGTAGGCTGAATGCGAAGAGTGCCACGTTGTCCTTGTTAGACAACTTTGCGGGGACATAGACACCAAGACGGAAAAGGACGAAGCCGCCGATGGAGCCGCAAAGGGCATGCAAGGCGGTGAGGGCATATGCAAACGGAAAATGAATAAGGACGGCCTTGTTGTACAGGGTGAGACCAAGGTTGAAGCCAAAGTAGAGGAGAAGCCAAAAAGGCTCTGAATGGAAGAACGAATGCGACTCTACGGGGGGATGTTTTTCGTCGGGGTCGATTCTCTGGGGTAGCGGAGTATATGCATGAACGGGTGGGGGTAGTTCCCAAGGGAATGCGTAAGAGGAGTAGGGCTGAAACGACCAGTATTTGTTGGCATATGGATCTTGACTGTCCTCGTATTTCGAGCAGGTAAAGTCGGGGTAGACTCGACGGGCACCCTTGTCGTCAATGTTGGATTTGGAGAGATCGTCAAAGTATGGGGGGAGCATGGCCGAGGTGGGGGTACCGGGTGGAGAGTCTCTCGAGGATGTGTCCGTGT
>JBBPMP010000100.1:0-62639 GCA_038090395.1 Boletales sp. KT-2023a | reverse complement strand
AAACAGTGACAGTCATGGTCTGCCAGGCGGTCAAGATCGAAACTGTAGGACGTAGTTCTCGCTCACCGCGTGTTCTATTTGACAGCGATCGTGTTCCTACCCGCCTACTTTGGATCTCCAACCCTCTGAGTGGTGCACATGCATCTACAGTGTCCCTTCATGCTCGTGATTTGAAGGATACTGCGGGAGATAGGATTCTTGTGGACGCAGTTTATGATCCGTCCCCCCAAGAGTTTCCAGGCTTGTATGCCGACTACAAGTTGGCCGATAGTCCATTCCTCAAGCTCGGCGATAAGACATTCCTTTTGATACAGTCGCTTTGGCGATCTCGTCAGACGCTGGTTTCAATCGACCTGGAAGGCGGCGCGGTAAATGATTTTACACCTCCACCTGAGGGGCAGGAACTGTACAGTTGGAGTTTACTCGGAACTGACGGTGCCCGCTCGGTGATATGCTCGCGGAGCACGCCCACCTCTCCGCCGGAAACCGTCTTGTTGACCCTGACGCAAAATGGATCCCTGGAACAAGTTTGGGTTCTTGACAAACCAATCATTTCCCCAGAGCGTGCGTATCGGGGAGGGAGCATTAATTCATCACCTCCTGATTTGTGTTCCAGTCCAGATATCCCTTGATCTGCTTCATGCATCCGTCATTCAAATCCCAGATAGATACCCCGTAGAAACCATTGTCATTCGATCAAAAGAGTTGGGGCCAGGACGTAAACCTTTCTGCTTAACAACTCCACATGGAGGTCCACACGCGTCCAGTGTCACGGCATTCACACCGAATGTTCTCGCCTATGCTCTTGAAGGCTGTGAGTACTGATACGTCTCTCGTGGATGCATGTGTGACTTGAAAACTTCTAGACACCGTATCCTTGCCAAACTACACCGGGTCCCTGGGTTATGGTGAAAAATATGTCCAAAAACTGATCGGGAAATGTGGTGCGCTCGACGTTGCGGATTGTCTCGCGACGGTCGAAGAACTTATCAGGCTCAACCTTTCCGAGTCTGGTAGACAAATTGTCCAGGGTGGGAGTCATGGGGGCTTCCTTACAGCCCATCGTAAGTCAAATCTTATTTAATGCTCACCTTTTCATGAGCTGAATCAACACGTTCACGACCCACTAATCTGAATCCCGGTAGTCATCGGTCAGCAACCCGACGTGTTCAGCGCAGGGGTCATGCGCAACCCTGTCATTTCTGCTGGCGAGTTTGCTACTTCCGATATTCCCGATTGGTCATTCCTTGAGTTTGGGCTGCCATTCGGGCCTGGTGCACATGTCAACCCGGCAGACTTCTCCTTACTCTACGCTGCCTCTCCAATCACACATGTGGATCGGGTGAAGGTGCCAGTGTTGATATTAGTGGGTGAGGACGATCTGCGTGTGCCGCCGATTCAGGGAAAGGGGTATTACCATGTGTTGAAGGGGAAAGGGAAGGTGGTAGACTTATTGGTGTTCCCGAAGGAGTCGCATCCTATCGATGGAGTAGAGGCCGCAAGGGTATCGTTCGAAGCTGGACGGGACTGGTTCCGGGCGTTTACGCAGGAAAAATGAAGCTGGGGCAAGTATACAAGTGGAACATTGTAACAGAAATATGCGGATAGGCCGATTGAGAGTGCATAAGATCCCCGCCATCTTACACTGTAATGTAAAAGGAAAGTTTTCAGTACACGTGAGATCTTCGTCGATTCAAAGTCGACTTGCTATCCTTCTCCCCTCCTCCAACATCGGTCTGAGGCTCTCCTATAACCAGCTGAGCGGGATCGCCACCGAATTCATTGGTGGGAACACTCACCTCGTATCCGGGCGTCGGGGTCGTCTGATTGAGTGGCTCAAGCTGAGCGCGATTCCATAGCGCCTCGTAGACGCGTCCATCGAATACACCGAGTGCGCTGGGTTGGGAGGTCACGGTCAGCTGTCACGGTTCGTCCTACGCATGCACATGCAGAACACGAACACACCTGTCGAGCGTCCAGTCGGAAAATGAGAATGCGTCGGTGAGCCCGACAGCATTCGGGAGGATACGAAGGCACGCATCATCAATGGCCGCGCGTAAATTCCTGGTTGGGTCCGTCTGCGTAGGTCCAGACGCCAACAGCCCGAATGTAAAAAGATCGACCAAAGCCTCCTCCGCCGTGGTCAGCAGATACTAAATAAATGACTGGTGAGCGGTCAAGACAAAAATGTTGATGGGAACCCATACTAAAAGGTATAGATCTCTGAGTGCACTGGCGTCCTTGTCTGGCAGCCGGCTGAGATCGGAAACCATGTTGCCTACTTGAGCAGCTACAAACGCTTCTGTGATCGCACGGGCGAGTCTGCAATCGATGTTAGCATCTGGTTGATTCACATTTCGCGCAGCGGTCTGGACGGCAATCGCAGCACGCCACTCGAGGAGATAGATGACTGCTGCATGGTCTTGCCACGTCCGGGCGCTAATCAGTGGCCGATTCGATGAGCCTCCGTTGAGAAGACGAAGGTAGCTTGAGTGTGAGCCCAAAGGACGGTCCGGGGCCTCAGTCAAGAATTTGTATGACTTGAGCGCCGCACGGACAACTTGACCATCTAGCACGTAGTTGTCTCCTTCATAACTGACAAAGTCGGTGAACGATGCACGTAAGGTCATCGAACATGACATACGTTGCGGCAGGAAGATAGTCTACGTAGAGGCGTCCGATTCCTGCAAACGCGCTGTACCCGTGTCCACCCAAGGCACGACGTGCGTTCTCGAGCCCGTTGATAGTCTGGGAGGAAACCAGAACCTTTAAGCCACAGAGCATAGCATGAATGTCGGCAAGATATTCCATGTCACCCTGTTCAGTTCGCTCTGCGAGGGTAGAAAAGGATTCGATCTAGACATCTATTAAGCAAACGAAGCTCTGGGATGAAAGGACGAACCGTTTGACGACCCAATGCAAGGAACACATACGAGCATGAGAGTATAGGAAGAAGTCGACAATAAGTGGAAGGATATGTGATAACTTGGCGCTCTAATCCACGATGATCGGGCGACCCTTGTCTGCGGACGGTGGTATAACGAATCGCGATAGTAATCCCTTTGCGTTCCATTAGATCCACGACCAGGGAGGATTCTCTATCGGAAGAAAACCTTTTGCAAGAGTCCATCCAGCGGCCGTGATCATTCTAAGGAATACTCATCAGAACTTGAGTAGCAACGGTTGGACAAACTACCTTGCACGGATATACATCATCTTAGGGGATTATTGAGTGCACGAAGAAGTGTAAAACACGAAAGACATACACCTCCAAAACTGTGTTTGGAGTTATAGGGTTTGATGTATCGACCATCTTCAGTAACCATTGCAAATCTCGAAAACATATTCTTGAGGGGTACCCGAACGTGATCGAACCTGGCAAACCCGTTGTCAACAGCAGCTAGTCCTACAAAATGGTCAACGAACAGCTTAGACGATGAGATAAATCGTCATTACCTCCTCCAACCTTAGGGCCGATATCCCCAGCAGTGATTCCCGGTAATAGAGTATGATTCTCTGGAGAATATCAGATACAATAAAAAAGAACACGGAACAAAACAAACCGAGAGATCTCAACTGGACAAGAAAGAGGTGAGGACCCATGTCCTTGCCATCTGGCAAAATTAACTTGGCCTGGACAATTCCGTGTGTTGCTGTCTTCCCCAGAGCACCGATCCACCACTTTGTGCTAGTCAAGGTTGGTGAATGGAGCTCAAATTCCTTCGCGCCAGGAAGATATGTCGCTGTTGTCTCCAGCCTCGCAACATTTGTACCGTGACCAAGCTCCGTTTGCAGATAGCATCTATGATAACTCAGCATGACAGAGATGCGCACTGCGAGATGGGTACCCTTGTATTCCTTTGTTAGCTACAAGTTCCCAATACTGTTCTAGCAAGTTAGCCGAACTCTGGCTATAGAAAACAGGCTGAAATGCTATTATAGATTAAACCAGATGGATAGAGTGGTGATTTTTTTTTTGGCACACCGAGGTCATGTAAATTGACGGGAAGTGACTCTGATAGGATCAACATGGCTTGTCCTGTTTGTTCCTGCGACCATTGATGCAGTCTTTGCAATTCGGTCAGGCGCTTTGTAATGGCGAGAGCCCTCTTGTACGCTTCAACTCTTCCAACGAAATCCCTTGATACCACCTGAGCCGACATGTCGGAGAGGATAGCGATCGGACCCACACACCTGGACGATTTATCAAACACAGACTCATTACGCAGGGTACTTTCAATCTGCATAAAGCTCTCCCAGTTGCGTCTGCCAGCTACGTCGCAGCATCACCATGAGCTACTCGGTGAACATTGTTACTGAGTAGAGCAGTCACCGAAAACATAGTCGCGAATTGTTTGCAGGTCAATTGAGACCTTGTCTCGAGCCTCCTTCAAGTCAATAGCAGTCTGCGCACTTATATCGTGTGCCATTAGAAGTTTAGATCGGTTGAAGCCAGTGTTCTGCCAGGCAATGAAATATTCAGGGAACGTGGAGTTACCCGATTTCTGTTACCCCCATGACTCGTGGGAAGCTGCAGGCCCTGTCCGACTGGATTTTGCCAGATAGCTTTGTTTTTTTTTTGGCAAGGCGCACATCGAAATGTCATTGAGTAGCAACTGAC
This sequence comes from Boletales sp. KT-2023a, assembly GCA_038090395.1. NCBI lineage: Eukaryota > Fungi > Basidiomycota > Agaricomycetes > Boletales > Boletales sp. KT-2023a. The sequence continues at coordinate 58,018 of JBBPMP010000100.1, read as the reverse complement.
AGGGGCCCACTACAAGTAATAGACAGTCTAGCCCTACTCAGCTCACACCAAGGCAGCTACAAGTAGTTGGGCCGGAAAAATGCACTTATGCACGCTCCAGATATTTGGGGTGTGTGGCACTCCGTGAACTATCCGAGGGCCTCGGGATCGGCAGGGGATCGGGGTAGGTTGATACCCACTAAAACCGCAGAGTTTGTCACTCAGTCCGGGTGGTGGTCATTTATTACCGTTTTCCAGGTGTAGTATACCCTATGTGCGAATAATGTGTCTCGCTTTGATCGCGCAAGGTAGCAGTCGGTGAAGTCTGGCTTTGCCAGGTGGGTGGGATGGTTGGAGGAAGTGGGTTTGGGGGGAAGGGGTCCAGGGGGGCTGCACCAGGGCGTGGTGACAGGGTGGGGGTGACAAGGGTGACAGTTTCGTAGTCCATTTGGTCCTCGAGTGCTAGGAGGTCAAAGTTATTCCTACGACGTTTCCTGGGATGAGAGGAGGGTGAGCCATGCGACTTGGGGTCGGTGTGGATGGGTTGTTTGCTTAGCTTTTTTAGCCCCCATGAAAGCCTGGGGGGACATATCGCAGAGGCTTTTTATACCTCGTCAAGGGGGGCGGGGTGGTGGCCAGCAGAGGTCAGGGAGGGCATGCTGGGATGGAGGTAGGTTGAGGTAAAGGGATCGCATTGCCTGGGTGAGGTCTGTAGCCGAGCGCGTTAGATGTGTTAGTTGCCGTCTGCAGTCAGAAAGAGGCGATATTACGGGTGTACCTCTACTTGGGGATGTTCGTCGGTTAGGTGGCATGTGGAGTCTTTGCCGGGATCGGTGCAGTGCAGGTTGGCTAATTGGCCTTATGCAGTGGTGTGGCCCGTTTCATGTGGAGTGGGCGGCTTGACTGACTGGGACCTTCTAATAAAGGGTGGGTGATTAGGGCAGTGCGATGGGTGGGCAGCCATTTACCTTATCACAGGTGCTGTCGGTGTTCGTGTGTCTTCTGAGCTGGGCAGCCTGTAGCAGTGCTTTCCGGATGGCGCATCCCCTTGCCCGATGGTAGTGGTAGTGGTTCAAGAGGCCCCCCCTGATAGCTTTGTTCGCGCTTGACTAACGAACACACGCAAATTGTGTAGACTGCCCGAATGAAACCCAAAGTTCCTTGAGAGTGCACCATTTTCCTCCGCGTGAACGTTGCCGTGTTCGACATTTCCCATTCCCCCATGCCAGTCGGAGAACAATCGTGGGAAAATAGAGTCATTACGGGACCCGCCGGCTTGTCAAAGATGTGACGTAGGATCATGATGCGTGATGGCGGCTGTTCCGGACGGTGCGAGTACAGCAACGGATAGTTACGGGCCGATGCCACCCATTTGGAGCAAATGATTCGTTCTCCACTTCAAATGCGTGTAGGTGTTTCTTCCGGATCTTAGGTATAGTAGTTATCTGAGTCGCATCATGACTGAGGGAGCCATTTTTACGTGCTCCTGACCTATCTACACGAAGGAAGAGCCGGATAATCGACGAATCCTAACAAGTACAGTATTGAGTCATTAATATTTAATGATCGCCCGTCTTTACACAGAATCACATACACACGTATATATACTCTCACCAGCGCTGGAAAGGCGCCCCATCGCTGCCTAGTATACGCCAGGAATCAGTCGATATCTCACCCTCCGCGCGTAATTGTCCCATTCCTCTTTAAATCGTACCCGCAACATCGCATCTTCGCGTGAACACCGTAGATAGCTCAACACCCATCCCAACACGTTTTGCACCACCCCGATCCCAATAATGAGTTTCCCTGATGTCGTTTCGAGCCAGCCGCAGTTGCGCGTGAACGAGCCCGGACTGGCGATCATAAGCGACATACCAGCCGCGCTCAAAATCCCAAACATATACCCCGGGTGTCGGACAATCGCATATGGCCCCGTGGTGATCAACTTGTGATCGTTCCGGACAGCCAGCTGGTGGGTGAAGTAACGTCCCATGGTGCGGAAACACCACAGACGCCCTAGGCCGCCGATCGCGGCGATAACAGTACCGCAAATAAAGCAGCCGTTGACGCTCGGCGTGGGCAGCCGGCCAGAGAGGACCAACTGAGGGAGCATCTTAGAGGAGAGTGCAGTGGGATAGTTCACCGCGAGCGTCACGGCTAATTCAGCGATGCAAGGAATGGATGCGGAAAGCTGGGAGGCGACGGGGTAAAGTTTAATCAGTTCCCTGGCATACGACCGCGCGCCCCGTGGTGGGAAACCATACCCTATGCAAGATCGGGAACAAAGCGGGGCATATGTATTCATAAAAGGCACCATACACTCGTTCCGAATGTTTTGGAGTGGTGTTAGGGGAGGTGAAGGCTACGTTGAAGAGCCAGACAGATGAAATGAGGATAGAGGTCTTGAGGAGCGGCATGGCGTGGAAGTAATAGTAGACGGATTCCGAGCACCCGGACCCATGCGACTTAACATTTTATGTAGGCCATTCCATACACGTGAACAAGTGCATTTTCGGTCAGCGACGTAGGCGACTACCGAAATAGATTGAGCTCAGCTGTCTGTCAGTGATTTCCGTTGCGAAGCGTCGGCAACTCATAATGTCATCAATGATACGACAAAAAGCTGTCCTGTCAGTGGTAAGTTTCGCACCTAACTTCAGGCTATCAAGTTGAGAACGATGCGTAGAGAGATGTGAGGAATGGCAAGTGTCTGAAGTGAATCGATCTCGTGTTTTCTCTGTTCTTCCGAAAAGATCATAATGTTATGTAGTCGACATCATTGTTTCGCTAAATTTGAAGAGCCGCCTCGTGGGTTCGGGTTTCCATCCGGACACTTCGCAGCGCCCTAAATCACCTTTTTCTGTCCGTTTCAGACGGCATTCTTATGCGCGCCGCGGCCTTGGCAAGCGACTTGTCCTGGGGTCTTCCGTCCCGTGAAAGGAAACGAGAACGAGATCAAGAGCGAATATACTTCCGTTGACCGAGTCCTCGCCTTCCCGTGACAGGTTTCTCACCATATCTGATGGTTTGGACCTGGCGGTTTCACTATGGATGATCAATCAAGTTGCCGTTAAGTTGATGATTGCTTGCTATGACTGAATGGAGCAACTCAGCCAATGTTTGAAGTGCCGGCGGCGAGCCCACCGCGGCAAAGCCATACGCCACGAACATGGCGGTGGCGGTCTCACGATCGTGGATCCTCGTTTTTACTTGTGCATGGACCCATAGCCGATTTTTTAAACTAGACATATAGCCTGGGGAGTAACTTTCCGTGTATGCAAATCTTGGAGTTGAGGCGGGCGCAGCTGGCGCGCTTAGAGCAGGTCGAGCATAGTATTACTCTCCAGATATGTACCATAACAGTCATGCCCGTTGTGGATTGACCATGGACATGTCAATTGCTCGATTGTAAACAAGCTTCCTGCCGAATCACCGGTCGCATATCTAGTCACAATCAACGCCGCTATTGATCCTAGTAATCTATCTGTCTATCAAACGCAAGTTGAGTATTGTGGCCTTCCCCGTGGAACACAGGTCCCCTGCCTCCGAGTTGCTGCGCTGGTATATGTACTACTTACATGGCTGCAAAGCCACTGCTCTTCTTCAATACGGATTCAAAGAAGTCGTTTAGCCGCCTAACGAAGCTCTGTAGCTACGACATGTTGGATGCACCGTTGACGTGCATGCATATTTCGCCGATCTCCCCGGGGTGCAAACGAATTCAGCGGCTTTCGGGATTTCGTCCGGGCCCCCTCACCGCACACTGGATACTTTTCAAGTTCTCCCCTCCGATACGACCTGCCATCGATTTACAGGCCATCTTAAACGACTGCAACGGAATGCCCTGGACGAAGCCCAATGGCCGTCCAAGTGTCAACCTTGATGTGTCCCGGACGACTTTGGTGAGTCTGTGAATCTCTTGCCTGCAGCATATTATCCGAATCACTCTTGTAACTATATCGCTGGTCTACTTTACCCCGATCCACGGGATTGTCTTTCACCCGGGTGGATATGTATCAGTGAGCGATTTAAAAAAAAACCATTTCTAACAACAGTAGAATGTTCATATGCACAAGCAATTAAAGCCTTACCTCACGGTAGAGACCAGGAACACATAATACCACGAGGTGTTTGAAGGTTGACATGTTGATCAGCTCATGAGTGGGTGCGTCTGCTGCCACGCTAGCCATTGTTATTTCAAACACAATATATCATAGGGGTTATGCAACCAGCTCGCTTAGCATCATAAGGGAATAACCATCGTTTGGAATCTCGTGTTGCCACTCAAAATCCTCTCGTCTTTATACCTTTGACAGAAGCGTTGAAAGCCAGCAGGATTCATGAGATATGTTGGAGATACCCCATCACGAAACCTGTCGAGAAGATGATCGACATACATCAATGCTGTCTCGATTGCTTCAAATGAAAGTGATTTTCCGTCTTGACGCATGACAGTCACCTAAACAATTCCCAAAGTTGGTAGTTCGACGTCAATCCGTCACGATACATACCGTGCCTATACAACCTGCCTTCCGCCACCTATGCACAGCGTTAGTTTCAGCTAGATGACAAGAAAACAGAGATGGTCTAACGTTTCCCCTGGATTACCGTTGTTTGGATGTGTCATCAAGTGCGCGGCGATCTGATTGTCCAGTCCAGGATCACGAATCATCAAGGCGGGGTCGTCGGCGAGATGTCGAAAGAGGACGAGGGGAAAACCGACTTGTTGGAATAACGGGCATAGCACACCTTGTGTGTGTATCGCATGGGATGGGTCGATCATCTTGGTCTCGAACGTACGGGCACCACGCGCTCGGTCAGCATTGCAAGCGACGGTAACACCGACGACTTTATGGGCGAAAACACGAGGTCCTGGGAGTTGTGAAGGTGTACAGTTGGTTTTGTGATCAGGCCAGTCGGTCACTTGGCACTGGTTGGACTGAGGATAGAATGGAGAAATGCCAGTGTGAGGGTCAGAAAAAGAGACTCGGAACTCGGTACCCGAACGCACGCAATAAATGGAGACCTTGCACCGTGAGCAGCGCATGAAGGAGGTCCACTCGCCTTCATGCGCACATCGTACGCAGCTGACGCTCGACCTCGACCTCACTGGCATTGCTAACGTGTTTTCAAGACAGGGGGTCACACACCTGCTTAGGTCGCCATCACGTATGACGTGATACTGGACCAGCTTGGCGCCATCGTCCAAAATTACAAACCCAGACAATTCGATTTGAACACTAGTCATAAACGGTAACCGGTAGATTTGCAGAAAGTTTCGGAGGTGACAAAACGGTAAAGTACGTGTTCAGTCGATAACTCGATAGTATGCGACTCTCGGGATGTTAACCGTTCGCCCGTCGTGAGTTTCCAATCTCACAGAGCGTACTACGGTTCTGCTCAGATTCGACTTGGTTCTGGTATTTCTTGTAATTCTGACAAACCACGAGTTTATCCGTTACAAGAACCGGGACCGGAGAAAAAAATCAGGAAGGCATATGTCGTCCGCACACACGACCGGTAGCGAGCGCGGCAGTATGCTCAGGTCATCACGTAAGTTGGCGATGCATTCATCACGGCGGTGCGGTTCCCTTATGCATGGACGTGCATTGTCTCCAGCACCGTTAAAAATGCCCACTTCTTCTCGCGATGCCGCGTAGTTGGAGGTAGGTCTTGAGCAGAGCATTCATCCCAGCTTGGACGCCGAGGGCGTGACTGGATCCGATTTGCTTGATAGCACCGGGAGTTCGGCGTAATGGAAACGGTCGTCTGCACAAGTGTCCCAAAATCAGCGTCAGCGATCGCCAAAAGAAAAACCGGCCACATACTGATCGCGTACGACACTGCTGATAGCCGTGAATACGACAAAAACAACAGAGGCGTAATCAATTGCGACTGGCAGCGCATATGACATGCCGAGACACATGATGGTAATGCTCGCGAACGCGTTAAAGGCCATCGAGGCAGACGAGTCCGGCGACCTAGATCGTCGTCGAGAGTAGTGACATTGGGGTGCTCAACCCACGTTTGGAGAACAAGAGGACCAACGCTAATTGCGACGACGATGGTGTTATCATTTTGGGCGGCCGCAGCAAGAAAATGAGTTGATCGTCCTCATGCCAGGCAGTCAGGTTCTGCCTGTCACTTCCCTATACGACAAATCAGCGACAAGTCATTGTAAATGATCTTGATATGATACCTCTCCGGAGTTGGAGTTAACAAAAACGATGGTAACCTCCTGCTCAACGACTACACTTGCCGCACCGGTGGGGTCCCAGTTGTTGAAGTCCCACGAGAAATTAGTCTGATCATCTCTTGCACGAGCCTGAACAGCTTCGTGCGGCTGACAGGAAAGGTAACATAAGCACCAGCTTAATCGTCTAGCGATGCATCGTTTGACTCACAGAGACAAGGTACCGGAACCTGTCTGTGCTTTAATCCAAGTCAGTATGCGCAAGTGAAGCCATTTGAGGAATCAGGCACACCCAGATCCCCAGCCCCTGGCAAGGACTCCAGTCGGATCACCACCTTGGTCTGGGTACTCGTTTGGACCAGATTCCGGCGGTGCGGTATCACTTCCAACCAGGACCATACTCTCGGCAGCACGCCCTCGTTCCTCAACAAGACAATACCACCAGCCGCAACGTCTAGCGACCTTCATGTGGCCACTCTGAGCATTTACATTCCGGCTAATAGGGTCATGGATATCCGCGGAGTTGATGGTGATGTTGGGATAGTCTTGGTCCTGGTGAAGATAGTGCCGTGCGGTAACAATACGCGTAGCCATGTCGTCGAGCCGGGCTAACGAGACGGTTTGATTCTTTACAAAGGTGGTCAGATTGTCGCCAAAGTAGGAAGTACCCGAGCCAAAAGTGATGTCCCCTGGCACAGTCATCTGTGAAATCGAGGTCAACGCCATCCTGGATAGACGGTCAGATAGCACAGACATCAAGACCAGCAATAGTCGACAATGTGTTCATAGTCGCTGACCAATCCGACTCTCAGGATTCCAGCATGTACTTCAACCTTGCTATGTACATGGTTTCAGGGACTCGGAGCGCATGGGCCTGGTGCTGGCCTTGGATTTTACCAGAGCAAGTGACACGTGAATTCATGCAGGTGATGACTTCAAGTTCGTCCAAGTGCACTGGGACGTGCCGACACTACGTGGAATCCAACAGAAATACGCCTGTCTCAATTGTGACAAGAAACACGAAACTGGCCTGTCCCTCTTGGTTGGAACCAGCCAAGACGCTAAAGGTAAAGTGCAATCAGCCTGAGATCGTAGGCTGACTCTTTAGTGTCACAGGGTTTCAACCTAAGCTTGTGCAGCCCTTTTGACGTGACGGCAGTCTGCCAGTCATGGCGGACTCCCGGCTCTCGAAACACTTCTTATGGCACGTTTTATGCTGAAATCTTCGTCTTTGTCTACGCTCGGTCTCAATCCAATCATTACATTGATTGAGTGAAACTTGAAAGCACGCCCGCCCACTTCCGTTCATTTAAAGTCGAGCCAAACATTAATCCTTAATCCTCGCTCGTCTGAGTCGTTCTCACTCATGTGCCGAGTTGGTCTTGCTAGTGTCCTCACGTTATATCACCTCACTGAAGTCCTCGCTCAATCATGGTGCGTTTGCACTCCTCTGAAACGACGCGTATTCGTCGTTTGTTAAAGATAAACATCCAGGTGCGGGAAGAATTATAAATCCACAGAGCCTGTCGTTCCGTCAGGTGGTCACTTCTTACTTCCTGCGTCATCCCCCGACTCCCTTCTCGCCCTCCGGTGTGCACCCGCCATCCGGCCCCACCTCGAAGAAGACATTTCTTCGCCTGCAGCCATCCTCATCGATGCACCTGTCGTCTACTACAAGATTGCTAATGCAGAGCCCATTCAACTCTCCAGCGATCATGGCGAGCTCGATGTGACAGTCGGTCTGGATGGACGGTCCCTCGCAAATGGTTCCGTGCCACTCAACGCGACTGCATACGAGTTGCCTGCCAGTCTGGATGGAATCACGCCACAAAGAGTGGCCTACGACATCTCTTGCAAGGCAACATATGCCCCAACATCACAAACATATTTGGCAACGGCGGCCCTGTCCGTGCTGCCAAACCCGACTGATATCTGACCAAGATGGATCTTCGTACGGGCGTATTGTGGGCAAAATCGGCCACAGGGTTTGGAGGGACGTATGAACCTGTTTTTCCCATCGGATTTCACACTGCGTTTGGCGAATATCTGGAAACAAATCTTTTTGCAATCAATACACTGAAACAACAAGGGTGAGTTCTATCGTCTAGTTCCACTTTATGTACTTGTACCAGTGCTCATATCTTCTTGCAGGTTCACCGTCGTACGTCCACCCTCTCCGAAGGAACATCACTGATGACGTATTGGTCAGATACACCTGATTCCACCATTTGACAACCTGACTGCGTTAAACATGGTCATTGACAGAATGCAGGAAGTTGGATTATACGTCATGTATGACATGCGCTACACCTACATGAACGCCACGTCCATGATCGAGCAAGTCGATGCGATCAAAACCCGTCCGAACCTGCTCCTTTGGTACACTGGAGACGAGCCTGATGGAACTTCGGATCCCCTGAACGCGACCACGATAACCTACGATCTAATTTACAGTCTGGACGGATATCATCCAGTCAGTCTTGTCCTCAATTGCCAGGACTACTACTGGTCTTCGTACGCAGCTGGCGCGGACATCATGCAAGACGTGTTCATGGTTGGAAACAATCTCACTTGGTCAAACGAGTGGAATACGTCATGCACGCCAGACTATGGTGATTGCGGTTGCGACAACTGCATGAGCCTCGCCGCAGGGGACGCGGCAGCTGTACCACCTAACACGACGTATTACGGCGCTGACTACCTGCAAATAGCGGTATCCTGTCGTACTTTGATATTAGCAACCGTATAGCGAGCTTCAAGAATCAATTGGAGGTGGTGGAATGGGAGCTTACAAAGGTGGTGTGGACTGTTCCACAAGGGTTTGGGCATGCCGAGTGAGTAACCCATCAGATGGTCGATTGTTCTGTTGACGGACCATTCTCTTTGTACTAGATACTGGGTACGGACGCCAACAGGAGGGGAATGAATCTTGCAGGGCATCATGGGTATAAACCAGGGCGCGTTGGGTGTCGTTTCATGGGAGGATCCGGCGCCTTACGACATCGAAAGCGCTGCATCTGCCTTTGCAGTGAGTTTACCCAAAATCACGCCTTACTTGTTCGATCCGGCGGCGGTGCGTGCAACGTACGTCGTTGGGGGGGTTTCTATTGGACAATGGAAGACTGGAGTGGACACACTCGTAATGGCGACGAATATCAACTATGCGAACGAGACGGTCGATCGGAAGACACTGGGCCTTGAAGGGACTGGCATAACGACGGTGTTTGTGAGTGGGATTGCGGAGACGACGCCGGACGGATTTATGCTGGGACCGGTGGGTTCTGTAGTGTTCGTACTGTCCACTTGAGGAAATATTCGAGTCGCTATGAGATGCACCATCGTCACTGTTTAGTACTACCTCAGATCCTCGTCAAGGCTGCGCTGCTCTGGGCTCGCTCGATCCGCGCCAAGTGTGGACTTTTGACGGGACTGACTTAATCAACCAGAAGTTGGCAATAACAGTCCAGCTCGTTTGCGCTAGCCAGATAACATCGCAATCCCCAGGACGGTGGTTAGTACCCGGAATGCAAGGACTGCAATGCATGGTATGGTCTTAGAAATGCCTCGCTTGAATACAACGACCGTTGGCGATAAGAAGCGGCGACCGCTCCGTGGACATTGCCCCGCTTTCCCATGGTATAGTTCCAATCAGAGCCGAGATAAGCTTCTTTGGCCCCGCCTTGACGACCTGAACCTTGAGAGCACTGGTGAAATACCATGGAGGCGAAAGGCGCGCTCGACAGTGACCTGGCCGCCAGCGAAGGGCTGCAAAAGCTCGGGTACGTTCAGGAAATGACCAGGGTGCGTGATGTTAGGTTCCTCCGTGCTTTTCCATGCCTTGATGGCGCCTTTGATCATTTGTAGACGCGTGGCTTGTTCCATATTCTTTTCAGTGAGCCTTGTCTGACATTTCGTGTCTCGCTCATGTGCTCATCATTCTCGTTGCTACTGGTGTGCAGTGACACTCGGTTCGTTTCGTCACCCACCACCGTTGCCTATCTTGCTGACACGTTGTTCGTCAGCCATTATGGCAGTACGTAAGTCGTCTGAGCATCGCACGAACGAAATTCAGTCATCTTGACACGAAACAACGTGAAGCGTACGGCCTGGCTGCTCCAATTGCTACTTCCCTTGCCGGAGGTGGTTCGGCCGTAATGCTATGGGGGTAAGCTTCTTGGAATCTTTCGCTGGAACTCGCCCATCTCAAGTACTGACGCGCACTTCCAGTTGGGTCCTCGTTTCTCTATTCACGCAAATGCTCGCCCTGTCTCTTGCAGAGATCTGTTCCAAATACCCTACGTCGGCGGGCGCGTACTATTGGTGTTATCGTCTCTCCCCGTCGCGCTACAGGCTGATATTCTCCTGGATAAACGGGTGGCTCAATCTTGTTGGGAATTGGACTGTCACTTTGAGCGTCACATTTGGTATGTTGCAATCTCCCCCAGGAAATTACGTTTGATTACCCCCCAAGGAACGGCGCAACTTATCGTCGCGGGGGCGGGTATTTATCATCCGGACTGGGTGGCTACATCCTGGCAAACATGTGCGTTCTTGATTGAAGTGTCCAATATGTCACTCATACTCGCCTAGACTTGATTTTCTTGGGTGTCACCGCCGTTTCGTGCGGGTTTTGCTTGTTCCTAAACCAATATTTGCCCACCATTGATGTGCGTCTTCCTTGCACTCCTTTCCTACTTGTTTCCCAATGGTTTGTGTCTAGATTGCGTGCGCATGCTGGACTGCACTTGGCATCATTGGTAAGACAAGTTTACTTGTCAGTGCGAGTTATCTCAATCATAACAACAGTCAACTTGATATGTCTGTCCGCAAAGGCGGCCGCAGGTCGCCGTTCAGCGTCATTTGCATTGGGTGGGTTCGAGCCTGCTTCTGGTTGGACTCCTGGGTGGTCCTTCTTCATCGGTCTTCTCCCGGTAAGCCGTTGGTTGCCAATGCTATGAAAACGAGTTCATGCGTCCGTCGAACATGGGTGTGTAGCCTGGTAAGTCGAGTTCCCGTTTGATACCCTCTGCTTATCTCTCCGTTTGATAGCATACACGTATGCTGCGATCGGTATGAGTAGGTTCAGATCAAATCATATTTTCGCATTTGTATGAATGGTTGAATTAGTCACCAGCATGGCAGAAGAGGTGCACAACCCCTCTGAGATCCTTCCGAAAGCGCTTTCTCTGTCAGTACCGATTGGAACAATATGGGGTGTTATTTTTCTCCTTCCTATTCTCTTTACCCTGCCCGATGTCGACACGTTATTGCAAGGTGTGTTTGCTTGGCTGGCGACGTTTCTTGGGTTGTTCCTAAGCACATGGATGGATGCGTAACTTAGTGAGCTCCGGTCAACCAATCGGCGTCATGTTTACGCTCGCCATGGGTTCTAATGCGGGTGGGTTTGGCTTGGTAAGTGCACTATCGACTAGTGGTGACATCGCTCACTCCTTTGCTCTAGTGGTTCATCAGTACGTCCTGTTCGTTCTCGTGACGCTCATTTCATGCCCAGAATCTAGTTTTTGGCATCGGCATGTTTTGCGCCATCTCGATTTCATGCGCCGCATCGCGCGCCACATGGGCCTTTGCTCGTGACAGGGCAATCCCGTTCTACACCTACTTTAGCCAAATCAGCATCCGCCTGCCTGACGTACCCGTGAATGCTCTCCTGCTCTCGACGGCGATCCAGGTCCTCCTAGGGCTCATCTACCTTGGGTCCTCGACGGCCTTCAACGCATTCGTAGGCGTCGCCGTCATGTGTCTCGGCGCATCATATGCACTGCCAGTCGCAATCTCGCTCGCTCAGGGGCGGGAGGAGGTGAGGGATGCGCCGTTCGGGTTGGGCAGAGTGGGGTGGGTCGTGAATATGCTGGCGGTGCTATGGGTCGGGTTTGCGATCGTGCTGTTTTCGATGCCGGCGATCGTGCCGGTGACGCAGGTGACGATGAGTTGAGTTTTTATATATCGTCATCAAAAGTGTGCTTTCGCTGACCTACGTTAGATTACGCCTCTGTCGTGTTTGTCGGATTTGCGGTTATCAGTGCAGTGTGGTACGCGATCAGTACGTGGCCGATTCTCCATTTGGCGATTGCTGACGCCTACGTTCGTTTGATCCATACTCGTGCAGATGGCCGTTTCCATTACACCGGACCCCCGGTGCCATCGAGCGAATCGGATCCATCCACGCCCTCGGTGTCCAAGCAAGGATGAACGCCTTACTCAAGAAACCCAAGCGATCTGTCAGTCGTGCCCTGGCATCGAGCACGATCAGATTCAGATCTAGCATAAACATCTATTCGCGTATGACGATATGACAATGAATTTGAATTTCTGTTTTATCAGGATCAGGTATTAGTTGGGATAGAGCGAGTGCACGACAAAAGAGAGGAGGTATTCCACAACAAGTTATTTGGATGGTGATACATGCCTATCGAACAACCGGACGAGAACGAACACAAGGATACAAACGCAGAGATGAGGAGCAAGTGAGATGAGAAAGAGGAAGAAAGTTCCGTCTAAGCCGTCAACTTGGGAATCACCTTGATCATCTGGTCGATATTGATGAACTGCACCCAAGCCTCCAAGTCCTTTGCGTTGTCATGCCAAATGAACTTGGACTCTTTGGTCCCGCGAAAAAACGCGCAAGCACATTGATAGGATTCTTCGATGACGGTTCCGCTGCGCTGAACGCCGAGCTGTGCTTTGAAAACGCGAAATTCCCATCCTTGTAGGGGGTGGTCATCCCCGCGTGCGCTTTCGTTTGGGATGTTGAATTCGAGACGAGACCAGTCAAAGCCGCGTGATTGGCCGACGGCCTTGATGTAGGCCGCTTTGAGGGAGAGCAGGATGCACAGTCGACGGAGGACGACTTCGTCGCCGAGTTCGGGTGCGATGAATGTGAGCTCGAGTGGCGTGAGCTGTAGGACACGAACGGGGTGCATGGAACGCGACGAAAAAAACGAGCGCATCGCCACGCGTCAATGTGCGTGTTGGAGAGGGCATGAGGGACGGACCTTGTGGGCAAACGATTCTGCGTAGGCTGCGACGGAGACGCCGCGGGGTTCTACGCAGAGCTGCTTGATGCCGAGACCGATGTTGACGACTTGTCGTTGGCGACCCTGGGTCATGACCATGCCGCAGAGCGAGTTGTCATACGCGAGGTGGTAGCCTATCATGGACTGGAGAAACTTTTCGGGTGGCATGTCGTCGGGCGACTGGGGAAGCGTGGGTGCGGGTGGGGAGAAGAGTTGGCGTACACGGACGGACCTGTTCTATCCAGTGTTTCCCGTTGGAGGTCTCGCAGTCTTTCCACTTCGTTCTCGATATCCGTCTGTGCCGCATCATGAGGAGAGGCAACATTTGAGATATGATCTGACCTGGAATGTGGCCGCCGTGAGCCAGACGAGGGTTGGCGCGACGAGACTCGAGACTCACGGAAGGACTCGATGGAGGTGCAGTCATACGCAATCCTGGCATGGGGGGCACATTCCCTGATGAGATTGTAGCACTTGTCGTATTCCTGCCAGACGGGCTGAGAAGAAGACTGAACATCAAGGACGAGACGTACTTCTGTCGTGACATCGCGGTTGAGGGAGAGCATCCAGACGAGAATGGGGCATTCCATCGAGTGTGGCCAGTCTGAAGGAAAGACCGCGCATTATAAAATCTGATCAGAAACAATTTCGTTCACTTCCACGTGCTGTGTCTACCGTATACATAACAAACTTATATACTGATGTGTTCGAGCGATCCGAGCTTGAGAACGACCCGGATCTCGCGACCATATCGGCGTCAAGACAAGCTTCATTTCATTCTCGCCCATCATATCAAGACGACACAGAACAACGTGTTCCGAAAGAGAAAGAAGAAAAAAAGAAAAACAAAGAAAGAGAAACACATGGCCACCTCGTGCTCTCCTTGCCGGACCTACCGTACACCACCCCCCGAAAACATTCCTTCCGACACCCAATAATCAACCCAGCTCGCAGCGTCGACAGCTGAAACCGCTTCGACTGTCCGCATCGTCCCGCTCACCCGCTGAGCCACTTCCGTCGCAAAACTCGTAAACCCGCCCGCTTCCGCGTAGCCTGGTCCCAGCCCCTGGCCTGGCCGTCGGTTCACCGCGTCACCCTCTGCTAGCAAACGCATAAAGTTGACTAGTTTGATCGCAGGCTGTCGTCGCCGTCATTTCCGTTAAAAATAGAACCATATCGTCAGTGGTCACAAGGTGGTGGGCAGAGTTCTTCTGATGGAAAAACTCACCACGCGTCCCATGTTTCTCTCGCTCGTATCCGTTGCATACCTTTCCAATCGTTCGACCCATTCGCTCATCGGCATCAATCCGAGACGCGTCGACGTGACTCCCCTTTCATACATGGCATCGCTGATAGCCTGCATGATCCCCTCCCATGCAACCGGTCGAGGATGCACCACGTTCACCACAGCCGGGGGTGCCTCGTTTGCGAATGCAACCTCTAATATCACATCCGACACTGCCTGCGGTGGAAGCCATGACGTGACCTTTATGGCACAGTCAGCTCAAAACAGAAATCAGCGCCAACCCAACAGACTTGCCCCGCGGGCTTCCGGAAGCATGCCCAGAGTCACGCTCGACCTGACAAGGATAGGCACCCAATCTGTCGTCGACCACGCACCCCGTGGCGCGCCCCCCGTGATCTGTCCGATCCGAAACGACGTCACAGGCAATTCACTTGTGGCGAGGACCTGTCCACGATGAAGCACAGAAGCTAAATCACCACACAACCATCGAGACACTCGAGCACGCACCCGCTCAGAGACGTATTTGCTCGCACCATACCCACATCCAACAGCAACCCCTGCATCCAACTGTATCTCTTCCGGGAACACACCCTTGCGCTTATCCCATCCTTGCGCGGACGAGATGGACGACGTGAACAAGAATCGCGGCTTGAATGGCCTGCTCGATGCACGCGCAAGGTCGATCAGATGGCGCGTCCCCCTGACGTTGGGCTCGAACGACGAGAGCGCTAGATTAAAGTCGAGTCGCCACGCATTGTGAATGATCATCGTCACCTCATCCCGGATCTGGCCATACGTCTGATCGTCGAGCGAAAGACTCGGCTGCGCCGCATCTCCTTCGATATACACGAGTTTGGATGACGCGAGCTGGTCCGTGTCCAGCCCGCGGTCCTCGAATGCGGCGCGTTGTCGCAGTTGGATCGTTTTCGTTCCCGTCTTGGATGGCCGGTTGAACGCGTAGATGAGTGCGACATCTTCGCGAGTCAGCAGGGAGGCAAGCAAGTACGAGCCAAGACCGCCCGTCGACCCGGTCAACAAGACGACATGACCATGGTGAGACGCCAACTTGTTCACATCACCCGCCACCGTGTCTCCAGAACCAATCGCATACCTCTGAATCATGTCCTCGATCTCGGCTTTGGACACGCCCAATGACGTGTTCTCATCATTGCCAGCCACGAGCCGGACCAGGTACCCGGCCAGCTGTCGCAGCGTGGGGTTTGCAAAGACGACGTTCTGGTTGATCCGAGATGCGACCGCACGTGTCGTTGCGTGCGACGACTCGGCACACGCGCCGATGATACGGTTCTTGAGAAACGTTGCAGAGAGGCTGTGGGTGGGCGTGGGTGTGAGTACGAGGGGCATGCGCATGAGAAGGGGGGGAAAGCATGTCCAGTTGCATGGGCGGATTAAATGAATGAAGCAGGCACACGAACCTGTCGAATCCCTGTTCAAACACGTCCACGTTCACTTGTATTGGTTTACCCACGTTGAGGGCCGTCGCGTGGACCGCCAACCACGCTTCAACCAGGGGCTGAGACCATGTCGATGGCAAGGGAACGTCACTTCCCGCTTTCGCATTAGCCTCCATGGACGCATATCTATGTGGGCAAGCGTGTCAGCAAGGATATGGTACAGACAAAAGAGACTCACAATGCATCGATCTCTGCTTCGTACAACGCCATCGTCGCCTTTTTGATCACCGTTCCCTTTCCCGCGCGCATCATTGGCTTGTCCGCATGGGTCATCAAAATCATCTCCTTGAAAATCCGGCAAAACGCTGGTGCCTCCTTGTTGGCTTCCTCCACGTCTGGCCTGCACGCGTCGGTACGTCAGTCGTACGGGTTCGACCACGGAACGAACGCACCAAATCAAGTTCCGGAACGCAGCCACTTGCACCTCGTCCTGCACATCGATGCCGTCTCCGCGCGGTTCGACGAGCACCCCAACCTGATTTCTTCCCCTTCCGAATACGCACACGCCTGAGACGTGTTGGCTCGACCCGATCACGGTCTCGATGGGCGCTGGTACGCTTTTCTCGCCCGAGGCGAGGATGAGAACGTCGTCTAGTCTCCCGACGCTGGTGGAATGGGTGAGTGAACGCAAAGAGAGAAGGGATACATACTGCTTGTACAGGCCCTCGACGGTGGGGTGTTTGACGAACGCGTCTTGGGTCGCGTAGCCCTTGACGTCGAGGAGGTTCTCGACAGAGACTTGGTGGGTCGGGCACGTCTGCACGCATGGACTTGACCATCACTCGACGATACAAAGGCAGTGAGAAAACGTACCAACACCTGGCACTCGTACGTCCCGTCCCCCTGCGCGACCCAACGAATCCGTTGATTGGGTCCAAACCTGACCCACTCCCACAGCGCGCGTTCGGACGGGGCCCTGAACGCATATGTGATCGCGCACACCTCCGTCGTGCCCCAAACCGACGTGAGCCGGACTCCTGCACCGACCAGCGCGTCGCCCGTCTTCTTGGAGAGCGGGCCGCCAGCAAAGTACTCCACGGAACGCATGTCGATATGTATCCAAACACACGAGAGCGACAGACGCACCACATACTCCATTCGACTCAACGTCCGCACTGTCTCTCCCTCGCTCGCCCATGCCTCCAAAAACGCGGGGACGACGACGAGCGCGGTCGCGCGTGCCTTTTTGACCACCTCGATCGTGTTGTGTGGATTAGGAAATACGGCGGGAACCGTCGGGTCGCGGTACGATGTTGGCGCGTACACGCACACGGGCACGAGCGCTGCGATGGGATAGTACAGCTGAACGTACATCCCGAGGGTATGAAACGGCGGGAGCGAGGGTGCGCCCACGCGAATATCCGTCGGATAGTCGACGTGCTCCAACACGGACGCTGATCGCACAACGAGTCAGATCGAGCGTGCAAGAGACCCCGGGCGACAACGCACGTGTAATGCACCAGTGAACAGCAGTGAGAAATGTGATCGGGATCGGCTTGGGAAAGCCTGTGCTCCCCGACGAATGGAGGTAGTACATGACAGCGTCGTCCACCGGTCGTTCGGCTGCTTTTGGATACGGCACAAATGGGATGTTTGGCCGCTCGTGACCGAGTTCGGGATACGCATACGCCAGCGCAGGTGGATCTTCGATCTTGATGCTGGAGGCAGACTCGGCGTGGATGGCGCCCAAGAGCGCCTCGAGCGAATGACGCGTCGCAATCACCCACCGACACCGGGTCTTGCGCAACATGTTCACCACCGCCGCGGACGAATTGCGTGGGGACATGGGGAATGGCTATGGATACATTTAAAAAGATGGTGCGGTAAGGACACGGAACGCACGATATGACCCGCATAAATGATACCCATCGTGAGTGCGTGGTACAGAATTGTATCGCTGTGGGCGATAATGGCGATGACGGCCTTGTCGGGACCACGACGACCTGGACGGACGGCGTGAGCGACGCGGTGGGATGCGCGGTAGAATTCGAGATGGGAGATGGCACGGAGCACGTCGGTGTCAGGGTCGTAAAACGTATAAAATGACTGCATCGGGTTGTGCATGGCATTGAATTCGACCATCTCGGGTAGATAGAGCGACCCGTCGAGGGGGGGATAGGAGACACTGTAGGGACGCCGCCTGAAAGAGGCCATGGATAAAGTGAACGATCGAGAGCGCAGGAGGGTATAAAGGAAAGGGTAAAGAAATCTCATGGGTGGTATTTATGCAGGATGTGCATGAGCAGCGGGGACAGAGATAGAAGCGAGAGAACGCTGGGAGGCATATTAACGCGCTAACTTTGTATTGTTTGGTACGGCATGCTTGACGAGATATTGGCAGACATGCATGCAATGTAGATGTCCGGTTGAACGTACACGCGGCTACAGCAAACGATTGCTGGTAATGAAGAGCGTCACAAGGAATGGTCAGCGCAAAGCCCGAGCGTACGGATGTAGAGTATGGCAAGGGTGACGGGGTAGCCAGGAGGCGTACTACGTCTGTTCCGAAAGAAGTTGGTGAGCCGAGGTTCGGAAGCGAGGACAGACATGGGCATGGGCGAGTGATGGATGGAAATATTTTTAGAGCTGATCGCTTGGATTCGGTAGCGACATGTAACCAAGGGATTGTGAAGGCGACGTGCGATGGTGGCCGAGACCAAGAATATCGAACCTTGGGCACACGGATCATGTATTCAACCAGAGGTGGTGGGAAGGCGGCTTACTATTGAGAATAAGGTGGCACCGAAATGGAGTGAGCACTACCGGTCTGGAGAGTAACGCGAGATCGGAATGGGGGGATACGTGTACCCGGTGAGTGGAGGTCGAGACGAACTGACGGCGCCGATATGATCCGAATGGTTGCTGTCGCGACACGACTGACAGTGCTGGATGAAGAGCGAGGTCAAAGGTAACTATCACGACGGGGGGTTCGGACTCACACGATGATCATGGTCCACAAGGGTTGTCACAAGCCATGGTTGGCCGACCTTGGCAAGGCGTCGAGGGGAAATGCAAGGAGTGTGAGAAAGGGGAGCTCCGAATAGCACAAGATGTGCACGTCGTGCGCCGCGATACTCATGATCGTGGGGGACAGGTCCGGGCAGGGGAAGGATATAGGGAAGGATATCCGCAGCCAGCACACTTGACCAAACGAACCATGAGCCCCAACGGGTACGCTACGCCGCTACACAGTCCTCTCAAGGGACACTTTGCGGGCTCGCCTGCGTCGTCGACACCGACGCTCGACGTTTCGTTTGACCGGGCGGCGCTTGCGCTGGGGGAGTACGTGAACGGGCATGGACAGGGGCAACCTGTGCCGCCTACGCCGCCGCTCTGGCCACACCGACTGTCTGCGTCGTTTTCGGCGATGGCGGACCAGATCGCAGCTGCGTCGCAGGCGCTCGCGCTGGTGCCGTCGACGGCGTTCAGCGGGTCAGATGTGAGCGCGGAGCTGGGTGCGCTCAAGAGTCGGCTGGAGGGGATCGAACGGACGCAGGCACGGATGGCGGGCGAGTTCGAGGCGCTGCGGACGCAGTATACGACGCAGAACACCGTGGATCAGGAGGAGGGGAAAAAGGGAGAGGTGGAAGCAAGGCTGGAGGAGCTGGAAAAGAAGCTGAGCGAGCTGAGCGAGACTGTGAAACTGGAGTGAGTCGAACGAACGGATAAACGATGATCTCGAACGCTGACCGACTCTGGGTGCAGTCAGCAACGACTGCCTGCGCGACTGCACAATTCGCGGGCGACGGTGATGAAGGCATCGCTGAAGACGCCGATCGCAGCGAACGGCAAGCCGGTGCCAGGATTCCCGCAGACCCGGGGTGAATTTGAACACATCACGAGTGCGTCGCGAGTCCGAAAGAGAGAGGATGCTGACCGTTTGTACACAGAGGAACGGTACGAAGCGTTGCTCAAGGCGTACGGCCAAGCGCTCAAAGGGGACACGGAAGCGAAACGGGATGCGCTCCGAGCGTTTGCAGGGATACCGCAAGACGGACAATGACGATGATTACGTATTCGTCTATTACAGTATATATATAATATATAGATCGAGTTTTGTTGTTGCCATCCGGAATGATCTTTCCCAGTCGCTCCATCCAGTCCCTCCTCGACGCCAACGCTGCATGGGCCGACGCCGTCGACAGCGCTGAGCCCGGTTTCTTTGCCAGATCCGCCCAGGGCCAGCATCCAAAGGTACGTTTCGCCACCCGACGACCTCCGAATCCTCAACCATGTTAGGTCCTCTGGTTCGGATGCGCCGACTCGCGCGTGCCCGAGTCCGTCGTCACCGGCGCACGTCCCGGAGACATCTTTGTCCACCGCAACATCGCAAAGTTTGTTTCTTTCCCTCTCCGTCTTGATTCCGCTCACCCGCATCCAGCCAATTCCACCCAGACGATGACAGCGCCCTCTCCGTCTTGTCCTACGCCGTCAACACCGTCGGCGTCGAACACGGTATGCTCCTACACATTCATGCTGACCCGTCCGTGATCCGTGTCGGAACAGTCGTTCTCGCCGGCCACACCCACTGCGGGGGTGCCGCAGCTTGTCATCACGCCGTATCGGCCCGATCTATCTCCGATCCCTCCGATCCCGCGCTTAAATCCCCTCTCGACCGCTGGCTCACCCCCCTCGTTTCCCTCGTCGCTTCCCTCGACCTTTCCAACCTGTCCACCGACGCCGCCCTCGACCGCGTCGTGCACGAAAACGTCAAGCGCCAGGTCGACAACCTCTGCAACTCTGCCCCCATCAAAGACGCATGGGCCGAGGGAAAGTCGGTCTGGGTCCATGGCTGGGTGTATGATGTGGCGTCGGGCAGGATCAAGGATCTCGCCATCTCGCGCGGTCCCCCCCTCCCCTGAGTTCATAGTTCAAGTGTCCGAATCAACCATAACTACTTGAAAAACAACATTGGGTGATGGCACAAACCAACGAAAGATGTGAAAGAAAAGAAAAGAAATATATAAAACTTGTATGCGATGCTTGAACTCTCCATCAGCACACAACACAACACTTCCACCCGCCGCCCGTCTCCCCAGTCCCGTGCCTTTCCCGACGATACGTTCCCGCCGATGATGGCACCCCCTCTCGCATCAACATGCTCGCCCGCGTCGCCGCTTCGAACACATCGTCCACTCCCTCGATCTTGAGCGCAGAACACTCCTTGTACGCACGTGCACCAATCTCGCTTGCCACTCGCTCCGCCTGCGCCCGCGACACATAGTTCCCAATGTCTGGCGCTCCAGCCGAAGGTCGTAGGTCCGCCTTGCACCCCACCAGCAGAATCGGGATCGTCGGTCCGCATATGCTCCTCACTTCTTCGATCCACTGTCCAAACGTTGAGTCGCGTGAAGCATCCTCCAGCCCACCAACCGTTACCTTGACAGACACGTTCTCCAGTGAATCCGGCGTGTCAATCGCAAACGCGATCAAGATGACGTGCGATTTCGAGTACGAAAGCGGTCGTAGACGCTACCCGGTCCCGCTCACACACGTCACCCCACCGACGACAATATGCCACACACCTCGTACTCTTCCTGTCCACTGCGCCCATCGTCAGCACCATCCCACCCCAGCACGAGGTCACGCACGCAGTATCCCACAACGCCAGCTGAACCGGCTTCCCGTCCAACCGGATCTCCGCCACATAATTCTCAAAAATGGCTAGCAGGGAGGGAATACGTGTGCATGGTCGCATCGCCATCCAGATCAAACCAGCGCACGATTCAAGGTCACTCACTCGGTTGCTGTTTCGCTTCGTCAGCCCACACCCGAGTCACCGAAAAAAAATTCCACGCACATATTCCTTTGGAAACTCGCCCAGCGCAAACGAGCACAACAACGATGTCTTGCCGCACGCACCTGCGTCCGTGAGACCCAACACAAACCAAAAAAAAAAAAAGGAGCAACTTGCCATCTCCAACAATGACGAGCTTTCTCCGAATCTGACACGAGACGCTGTCAGGTCGTACGATCCCCCTCCGCACGGCAGCGGCACATACCGGGCTTTGAGAAGACATGGGCCAGGCGTGAACAGACACGAAAACGACGGCGACCTCGACGGCAATGACACTGCACGTACAAGTAAAGAACAAGGAAAAGGGATGGAAATGGTGAGAAGACAAGGAGCGCGAGGGTTTGTCCCCAACAAGCCACAGAGCGCAGCTCTTTCGGCAGCTGTCCACCGCCAATAACACCACAATCATTATGTAATCATTCATCGCCTCCCATCCTGCCGATCCATTCACGTACGTAGCATAATTAGACGTATGCAATTATATACAACGCATTCAAAATTGTATCTTGATGTGGGTATACACCAATCCACGGTCTCACCCTCACTAGTTCTTGTATATCCTCTGTGCAAATCAGGCTCAGCCCACGACCACACCGCCACGCAAACGCGCACCTTGATCTCCGGCTCGAAATGCTTCGCAACCTTGCTCCGTTGTACCTTTTGCGCAGCCGTCACAAGTCCGCTCTCCGGCGTCCACTCCTCCGCCGTCAGAATCACCGCCTCTAGCATTTCCATCGGCTTAAAGTCGTTCTTCTTCCCCATCGTGTTGCACTCCTTCATCACCAACTCCTGCACTGCCTTGTTATGGCACAAATCCGTCAGCCCCGCAGTCGCGTCCACCCCGGGCAACGACCGTTGCACGAGGACGTGCCGCAGATTCGGCTCATGCGGAATGACAATTGCAATCGGCTGCTTCGCCTCCGCAGACGCGTGCACACAAATGTTGGACACCAGATTGCACGACTTGTACGTCGCTTCCAGGCGTTCCAATGCGATGTACTACCATCGCCGTCAGAACCACCTCGGCCACCGAATCCGCGTCACCTACCTCCCCACCTTGCAGCTTCACCAGATTCTTGATTCTGTAAAACACTTACAGCCTCCGCGGCTCCCAAAGGATCGAACCACACTCACCGATCAATCAGGCTCATTGTCCCGTCCGAGTTCCACTGGCCAACATCCCCAGTCCTCAACCATCCGTCCTTGGTAAAGATCGTCTCGTCCTCGTTCAAATCAGGGCGTTTATAATACCCCTTGGTCACAGATGGTCCACGGATGCACACCTCCCCCTGCGGCGGGTTCCCAGTCGCAAAGTACCCCGCCTCAGGGACGTCGATCAACCTGACCTCAATACACGGCACGGGAAGCCCCACAGCACCGTACCGCATCAACTCGGGCGGCAACACCGCACACATGGCACATGATTCCGTCATCCCATACCCTGAAAACCCCATCAACATCTTCGTACGTCAACGGACAGCACATGAAACAAACCTTGGAGTATTGTCACCAATGCCACCGACAGGAATTCTTGCGTTTCCCGGCTCAGGGCCGCACCACCAGACATTGCAAGTCGGAGACGCCCCCCTGTGGCTGCTTTCACTCCGCTTAGGACAGCTGCTTCCGCCACGTCAGACAACACGGGGAGGTTAGCCTTCTTGACTGCCATCGCCCCATTGAACACGCTCTTCTTCAGACTTCCACTCGCGTTCACTTTGGTGAGAATGCCTTTGCGAATCGTCTCCCAAACCTGGGGCACCCCGACGAGGATCGAGGGTCGGAATGCCATTATGTCGCCCTTGCAGTGCCGCACTGATGCATCAGTCAGTGTCTTGACGCGTCCATACCCCATCTTGACGCCCATCATGAACATCACCAACTCGACCACGTACTCCAAGATGTGCGCCAGCGGAAGATAGGCGAGGTACGTATCATCCGATTGCAGATGGTGCCCTAGCAAATGATACACGCCACCCAGGGACGCTACCACGTTGCCATGCGTAAGTACGACCCCCTTAGGTGCGCCGGTACTGCCACTGGTATACATGATGAGCGCCGTGTCCTCTGGCGTGGGCTTGCGCGCTTCCAAAATGTCCAAGGGCTGCGCCCTGCCTGTCGTGCGCAGCTCGTCGAGAGAGACAACAACGATCGACTCTCGGGCGGCCCGGATCTGCTCCAGCAAAGCTGGCTTGGCGTCGCCGTCGTAGACGACCAGTCTAACTGTAGGGGTATTCTTGACGACCCGCGCAAGGATAGGGAGAAGCTCGGCGTTGGTGAAGATGCCGACACAGTCGGGCTCATTGAGCGAATGAGTGAGACCGGCCTCGCCAAGGGTGTCGTAAGCAGTGGCGACGGGGATCGAGATGATCGAGCACGCATGTGAGAT
Source organism: Boletales sp. KT-2023a (assembly GCA_038090395.1). Lineage (NCBI taxonomy): Eukaryota > Fungi > Basidiomycota > Agaricomycetes > Boletales > Boletales sp. KT-2023a. Next base: position 33,908 of record JBBPMP010000100.1, on the reverse strand, counting down.
GAGCTGCCAATTCACACTAAACTACCATGAGTGGCACATTCAAAAGAATGCCCGAGACAACTCACCTCGTCTGTGCATAAACATTAAACACGTCCGTCTTTTCGATTCCATAATGTAAGAGCCCTCTCGCCAGCTCCAACACCCTCTCCTGCACCCCCAAGAACGAAATGTACTCGAAGTCGCTCAATTCAAAGTACTTCCACTTCTTTATTTCGGTCACTTCCTGGCCGTTGACCGTCTTCTTGACCTCCTTCTCCTCCTCGTGGATCTTTAGGACGCTGCGCCACCCAAGTGCCTCGCGCGCGCCATGGGTGCGCGCGGTGTAGCCAATGATGTCCGGGACTACATCGATGCCTTCAAAGGGCTGCGTCACGAGCTTGTCGGCCGTGATCGCAAGGCGACGTACGACACCATCGCCGTCCGTGGGGACGACGACAGAGCCCTTGCCGAAATAGTTGTTCTTAGGTCCAGGCATGGTGGTTTAGGACAAGGATCGTGGTTGTGATTCTTTGACAGAATCCGGGTTTTTAAATCCACTTCCAAGGGTGCCCCAATCACGTGTTTGACATGTTGTCTTTCACCCTCACTCAATGTCAAGAGTCATTTGAACGTTCTGCTGTCGCATTGATATTTTCATACGATGCTCGGTTCCGCTGCTCTTCCTCAACATTCAGCCAGCCAGCTTGTTGAGCTAATACAACTCGAGTGTTTTCAATTTGCATCTCCGATTCAATGGGGGCTCTTCTGTAGTGCCGGGCCGGTACTGATCCGGGCGAGGCCACTCTCAGAAAGAACTCGAGACATACGATCAACACGGACATGATTTAGGGCACGGTCGCAGAAGTCGACGGCGACCAAGAAAAAACGGTCCAAGGAGGATCGTGGCGTTCAAAGTACACCCCAATTGAGTGACTAGAGAGGTCCCATCCCTCCGCGGTTCATGAATCCATCAACAAAACTATACTTACTGTAATACCACCGAACCATCCCCGATCTTGACTTTCGCGGGTAATGTCTTCGAGTCGGTGTTCGATCAACATGTTTCGCCTTGGCGATGATTCAGATCCAATCTCTACATCATCTGTCCTTGTATTTTCTGCTCTGCGACGTCCATGCCCCCGATGTAAACTGCAAATGGCTAGCGGCGGCGAACAACTCGAAGAGAGCTTGAGCATGAATTGAACTATAGTTCAAACAAGTTTGGTCCTCCGTCAATACAACTACATTCACTAGCAGTACAGCCGTCATGGACACATACTCCTGAAAGAATCCGAAGCCGTGCGATCACTACGGATGATTTAGGAGCAAAACCATGGTCACTGAAGTGGACGGCGTCCAAGAAGCAAAGAATCAAAAGGGATCGTGACGTTCGAGGACCTCGAGATACGTTCGACGATGCGTGATCCAGGACCAATATCCGTATCCCTCGCGAGCGGTGAGATCCATACGCCGTCGCCTCTGGCAATCTGTCAAATCCGACGTGACGATCGATGACCCAGTGATGTTGCACAACCAAAAGATTGCCCTGTGCATCACGTCAAGGCCAGTAGTCGCGAGCAAAGAACCTCGTGAAAGTCCAAAACCCTTGGTCGAATTGTATCACCGACTCGAGGATCGGTAAGAAACTTGCCAAATGCATCATCATCCATATTTTCTTCATTTGAACATCTGCTGATCGCTTCCTTTCCCCGTTCAATACGTTGCGTGGGACACGCACCTTCCCTTGGCAATCATTTCAAACGGACACTCACTATAATTCCAGACTCACCGTCTTTCTTTTTCGTTCGTTCTGTCAAGGGTCGCACCGATGGACAAGAGTTCCATCGCCGACGATCTCGTCTGAACCCTAGTAACCTCTGACCGCCTCCCGCATATGACAACCCAATGAAGCAATCAGGAAATCAAATCAAAGCTTGGTCCGTTCATTCGTTCTGAATCGAACCTCGATTGCACCAACATCGACAACGAGGCAGCGCGCCGAGTTCATTATTGCTCGTTCGAACCTGCGAAATTCTTGAGTCGAGGCACATCCACGAGAGCGACGGACATAGTGGGAAACCAAGCGCATCCTCTCGACGAACGAACTTGTCGGTTCAAAGTGTCGGATCGCACGGTGCGGTGCGGTGGATGATGTGAAAACGTTGCAAGAATCATGTCCTCTCGGCTGGACAGATAGGGAGAGACTGTGAGTCGTGGTCCCCGGACGGACAGTGATCCGTTCGTGCGCCGCGCACGCCACAAGCAGTGCGGATCACAAACGCGGAAGTGAACAGTGGAATGGCGGAACGTCGTCGATATCACGCCGGAGCGGGGAAAAGGGGGCGTCTTGGAACGCGACCACGTCGGGACCTAGAATAAACCGTCGCAGATGCCTCTGCACGCAGTCGAAAAGAAGGAATACCGGTGGCAACGTTGAATGCACAGATAACATTGAACACCCCATCGATGATATTACTAGCACACTCTTCGTATAAAAATGGCGTTTTGGCACCGTTACTTGAGAAAGTAGCCCAGAAGAACGCAACGGGATTCACTTCGCTTGCTCGCCCCAGCGCACACTCAGACTCACCTTCCTTCCCCTAGCCATGGTAATGGGTTCGGAAATGAACGTATAGCCTACAAAAAATAGCTTATTTCGCGCAAATTGCAATAACATACTACTCTCGAGATTAATGCTAGGTATACCGACCGAGGTCCAGACGACGTTAGGGGGCTCATATAGAGAAAAGGAGAAAGACGGTGCAAGAATTAAATGGAATAAATTTAATAATGTCTCAAATTAAAAAAACCCGGGTTTGAACAAGGGTACGACGAGATTTTCTCGGTTGGTGACATCAACACCGCGGAAATACCCTTGTGAGAGCTTCAACACTGCCAATTACCAAAAATCGAAACATCTTACTTGGACTGAGATAGTACCACAACACCGTCCCTTGAACGAAGTTCTCCAGCGCGTGTAAATACCTCGCCAGCTCTCTGTCCACATCCGCACCAAATGACGGCAGCTGGTTCTTGAGCCCGATATAATCCTCCACACGCTGTGCGAGCATTTCCGTCAAAATATCGATGGCATCTTGCAGGCCAACGCTACGTTCATGCATGATACAGAACACCAAATTTTGATAGTCGCCGTCCGATTGTTCTTTCTGTTTCGATTGTCAGCACGTTCAGTTAATGACTATCCAATCGATCAATTTCTCACATTAAACGAACACAGATCCTATGCAGAAGCAGATCAACAACTCCTCACATAAAATAGAGAAAACACCAACATTCGGCCAGGTCATAAGATCGTTCGTCGCATCGGACATGGCTTTGATAACCGGGCTCTCGAATACTTCGTCCGGGAGGTCCAGATCGAGCGAGTATTCAACAATCGCTAAAGAAGTCGATGAGCGGATTGACCGGCGTATGTAAGGAATATCCACACCTTCGACCATGGCACCACCAATGGTAGCACGACGCATCAAAATGAACTCCTCGACGGGTGGCATGCGGTCCTGCGACCGATTTCGCGACTGCGTGACCTGTGAATCACTCCAGTCGATAAAGGCACGGATAAAGCTGTAAGACAAGTTGTGAGGGCTGGACAGAAACAAGGGAGGGTCTGAATACCGTTTGTAAGCGCCTGGGGTAGAGGTTTCGCGGAAACGGGATAAAAGGCTAGAAATTGCTCATTGAAATTGTCGTTGCGGTGCTGTCAAAAATACCTACTCGTATAACATGGCAGCGTAGGGATACTTTGGACGAGGGGAATCTGGATTTGCGATGACGTTCATCGAAATATCGTGCCCCGCCTGAACCACGTCAGGCTTGGATTGAAGGTCGCCCTCGTCCGACAAATCATCGGTCTGATGAGGTTCGTTAGCACAAGGCATAACGAGCCCACGCGATAAACGTACAGAGAAGGCCCAAAAGAAGAATACGAGACAAGTAACGAGGTGCTTTAAATCTGCATCGGGGAAGCTGAGAGCAGCAAACAAGTCGAATTTGCCGTAGTTCACAAACTTGGATCGTTTCCGATCGTCATACAGATTTATGCTGCACAGTAATGAGTGGCGAGTCCCACAGACATAATGCCTGGCATGCATACCTCTTGAACCAAGCGCGTGCTGCACGATCGGCCTCTGCTTGGTGAGGGTTAACCCTTAATTCACATACACGGCCGGTAATAGCAGACAGATCTTTGAGGCAGAACTGAGATGGGAGTGGATCGGAAAGCATTATGAAGCAAAAAGGCGGTCGGTTGCGAATCCGGTACGATTCAAAGGCTCGCTGCTGAGAGGTTGGAGTGGGGAAGGAGGACGTACCTCAATCCGGCCTTCTTATGCAAAATCGGAGTAGGGACGGAAACCCGAAGAGACCGAATGGAAGGTTAGCGCAAATTTTTAATTCGAGGAGATAATAGTTGGTACCGACGTGGTCGCTAGTGCCTCAGCGAGCATCACGACATGCACTACACGTGAAAAAGAACTCAAAGACACCGCGATGTTCGTGCATCGGTAGTCAGCCAAGCAACCGGGGATGTTTTGGAGATAAGGTTGTCAAACTTGCTGACGGAGGTGCTTGGGTTAGATTCAAGGTGAATACACATGTAAACCTGAAACGTTGTGAGGCGGACACGGCGCAGGACGACCATCCTGTGTCCAAGATCACATCATGGATCTCGTTTACAATACAAATAATGGTGTTGACAGGATTGAGTTCTCCCGAAGCGGCTTGTTCCTGACGTTGGGTTTTTTTTTCGGTCAAAGAGAAAGTTTCGAAGGAGAATGATCCTCAGACGCCGCCGCAGGAGGCGTAAAGTGACCGGCTCCGCGCTACAGACGATATTGACTAGGTGCACAGCAGCTAGCTCACAGGCCATGCATTCTTCAACGTCTGAGGCGTATTGCACATCATTCCAATAAGTCTGCCAGGATTTTGATATACGTATTGTGGATGAAGTGAAATTTAAAATACTGTCAAAGAGGGGGGTGAGAATGCCTAAAATATGACATAGATTGCTCCAGATACTGGCTCAAGGACTGAGGGCGTCGGAAAAAAAGTCGGATCTGACGTGGGTAGTCGCATTTTTCTGTCTGTCCACCGTCACGGTCGTAGGCGTACTTTCCCCCGCTGTCATGATGAACCGGCCCAAAAAGTGGATAGTGCGTAGCGCTCAGACAAACTTAATTACGCGGCACTGCTTCATGATCATGAGACTTGCATGCCAGTGTCGTTGGCTGGCATCCTAGGCCGTCCAGCCAAAGCTCACGTTCAGACAAGACCGTGGTCTGGTGCCGCGTGATCCCTTTCAGGTTCGGAACTTGGGTGCCCATGATCACCAATAACTGCCACCAGCTTTTAGAAAAGTACAGCTTGATCTGTCTTATTGCACAGCTCTAAATATGTTGGCAGCTCTCGGAAGCTACCCACACTACGATGGCGATAGCCTTCCTACATGAAGATGCAATCACTTGTCCGAAAAACGTTTGCTGAAACTCATCCTGGTACCCTACATTGTGGGCGTTGTTATCAAAGCCTGACATCTAAATTTCCGGAAACATTGATCTGTCAACCCCGAGGCTTCCCTGACGGCAGGAAAGCGACTCGGATGATCTCAGTGACTGAGTATTTCAGGGAAGTCGCCGACGTCTATGTTTGCTGCGCGCCGCTGCCACTGGCAGGAGGCTGAATATGTCTCTTTCTCCCCCCTTGGTAGGTCTATTTATTGCACAGCGTTCTCACACTTCGGGTGAGTGCCATTGCCGTGCTTTACACTTGGTAGCATTGCTTTTTCCATCCGGTTTACCCGTCAATTGTTACGATAGCGGACGACCGAATTCGGCGCACGTACTTATTATCGTGAGTTGCCCTATTCAGATCTATCATTCCGAGTCTCCCGGAAGTATATATTGGATATTGTCTGGATCCGAAGGTGTTCTTAGTACCCGGCTTAAACCTGGGCCCCTCCCTGCGTACGCATCGGGTTGTTGTTCAGAAGCCACCGAGAACGTGCACTGCAAGGTTATCCCGCCATGCGATCGCACCGGATGTTTGAGCTAATACTGAGACATCTCATTTATTTGTGAGACAGCTCTTCCGACCACCTTTGGATCCGGGGAAACCATCCTCATTTAGTTCGATGTTTCAGTGGCGCCTCCAGAATTCGGCTACTGACATTGAATTGCTGTGCGCTCCTGCATCATGGTGGCGCCAACAAACCATGCTGGCGTGTCACTCATCCACATGCCAGCAGATTCCGACCGCGGGGGCTGCTGCGGTCTCTATCCCCCTTCGGTCCGTCCGTTTCGACAATATTATGTACGTGCATACAAGTGCGGCCGCAAAACCTGAACTTGGAAACACGGTTGTCTAAACAGAAAGACAACGATGCCCAAACGATCGTAGTACGTCATCCGCTTTTCGTTACCGAATATCAATCCTAATCTCCCTTCCCCCTAAAACCAAGTTCTTCCAAGCGACACAGTCAACAAGTCGTTGCTCAGCCCAAGCGCGTCCGAACCAGACGTCAACACTTTCGACGTGAAGCACGAACGAATGGATCGACAGAAACTCTACTTAGGTTGAATACCCACCACAGTAAGGCTGAGTCGGTCTTTTATTTCAGTACCATTCAGCCTCAGTCCATAGAGTCGGATATAGACGCTTCGTCGTTCTCCGTGACTAAAAGCAAACGCTTCGAAAACAAAGAAGTAACCGGACGTGCACAGCTTGACGCCTCTTATTCCAACACAACACATTCGGCGCCAGCCGGGTTCACTCGCTTTTTGAGCGTGTCAGCATTGAGAAGCAACCCGTGTTTGATCTAGATTATGTTAGTAGAGCTAGTTTGGGAGTAGGCTCGTATCGTAGTTATCAGAGTCTGGCCGGGGACTTGAATCGCGGTTTCCTACCGCACTATATCAATCTTGGTCCTTTGTCCTACTCCGTAGACCTAAGTGAGTACAGCTCATATGCTTGCCTGGCGAGAAAATTTTACGCATACACACTCGCAAAAGTGAGTGGTGATATAGAGCAAAAGTTGCGAACATTGTATTCTTACAAAATTCAGAGACACAGACAAAGTCTCAAACTGGAGGTCAGCGTCTACTTGGTCACGTCCAGCAACCTCTTTTCCGCTTCTTGGAAGTTGACCACATTCCAGATAGCATTGAGGTACTGTATTGCACGACGCATGAATGGGCTGCAGCTGTAAAACAAGAGCCATCACTCACATCCGCCTTGACATTGTAATACTTCGTGAAAGAAACACGACCATCATCAATCTGGGTTCCAAGTATGTCTGTAACAACTCACCTGCAGGTAAAATGCCTGCAAAAGAACGATCAGCAAACGACACTGCATATCTACGCACATCAATACTCACATGCTCCCAAATATCTACACCAATAATTGGCACGTGTGCTAAAAATGAAAGTACCTTAGCGCCAACGCGTCCTATCCAAATGCCCAACGTACAGATCAACGGGTCCTGGTTTGCCGTCGTCACAATCTCGAGCTTTTTCGTGCTCGAGTTATATCCCTATATGAAAATTAAATAAAAATAAACATCAGATTTTACTCTACCCAAGTCACGAAACACGTACGAGCCAACCCCAACCACTCCCCTGAATCGCCGCCGTCGTCGCATTAAACGACGTCTTGAATGCCTCCACTGATCCAAAATCACGTTCCAACGCCGCTTTCAACGGGCCGTCTTCCAGTTTTCCACCATTCTTGCTCACGGGAGACAAGTTTTCCCAAAAAAGCGAGTGGTTGATGTGTCCTGCCACCAGCCGTCAACCAACCATGCCAACTATCAAAATAACACACCTCCTCCGTTAAACTTGAGTGCAGACTGCAACGCAATCTTTTCCCGCGTCGATGTTGAGGTTGCATACGCTTTCTCAGCAGCATTCAAACCGTTCACATACGCCTGGTGATGTCGCGTATGATGTAACTTCATGATTTGCTCTGAAATATGGGGTTCAAGCGCCTGTATACCCGTATAGGTGTCAAGCCTTCAGTGCAACTCCAAAGTGGAACGTACATTGTAGGCATATGGCAACTCCGGAAGCGTATGCACAGAGGCAGCGCTGCCCGCTCTAGCAAATGTACGGGTAAATCCCGGCCTCAATGCAGTCTTAACGACAGACAACATGTTGAAGTGGAGAGACGCGTGTGCTAACAGAAAACAGACTCACTCCTTGCGTGCGATGATAACGTCATACGCCTGATTACCTAATTTTAAATTCCCATCCATTGCTTACATCCGTCTAATTACTTGCTAGGTATTCTTCAGCCCGCAGAAGTAAAGAGAGCGAGAAAAAATACTAACGAAAATTACAGTCGAACGAAAGGGACAAAAAGAGAGAGAGAGGGAAAACGCGATGAAAAAAAAGCAATAATGATTAGCAGAAAGAAAAAGAAAAACAGGACAGCTGTCGTACGAGATATCACAGCAGAAAAAAAGAATAATAAAAAGAAGAGAGGTCTCATCTTCCCCACCCATTACTCCCGGCTCGTCCTCTCGATCTCGCCTGCACGGTCCATTGCCTATCACGGTCCCAATCTATCCGATCGCGGTCCGCCGATGGTCCCCGCGGTATATATTGAGAACTTGTGTACGGGGGCCGACTAGGTGGATACGGCGGTCCGTGCGTTGACTGAGTGGTACCTCGCAGCGCACGCGGCCCACTGGGAAGCGGTCGCGATGAGGATATTGGTGCCGGAGCGGGGGCGTTGGATAATGGAGAACGCGAAAGCGGGGGTACGGGCCGTCGAGGAACAGGCATACTCGAGGAAGACGTAGGCCCAAAATTTGGCGAGGGTGGACGAGCAGTGTGAAACGAGCGCGGTTGCGTAGGTGGCGTATGTGATCGTGGTAAATAAGATTTTGGTGGTGTGGAGCTCGTAATCTCACCATCTTCTGAGGGGCGTCGGGAAGGGGGAGCATCCAGCGATGACATTGGAACATGCGAATGTGGCAGTAGATTAGGACTGGACGAAGAAGCAGGGACGCCCACCGAATTCGACCGCGAATTGGTAGCAGACGTAGAGGTCGATGTGGACATTGAGACGGACGCTGACGTTGGGGCAGGGATCGGTGGGACAATTGGTGCGGGCAGAGCACTTGTTGGCACGGTGGGATCCGTGTCATCACTTCTCTGCTTGGTCGTCAATGGCGGTGGCGGAGGCTCAGGAGCGAGGCTCACAGCATCAGGCATACGATTTTCTGCGCCAATAGCTTCGTTCGGCAGCACTGGATCCACCACTTCCAATTTGGCAGTAAGGGTCGTCGAGGATTGGCTGTCATTTTGGCCTTGTGTTTGATCTGTCGTTGATGATGCTAAAGTCGACAGCTTCGGGGAAGATAGCGCCTGGATCTCCGCACATGACTTGTTATCTTGCACCATGTCCTTGTCCTCAGTCTGGCCAGACGAGTCCACCGCATCTCCAGTGGTCGCCCCATTCATCTTCCATTCATGGCCATTGGCAAGCTCACTTGCCAAATCCCGCGAATTGTCGATATTAGGACTCAACGGCAGCCCAGCACCATCTGGTGTCGAAGGTGACCGGATCGCCTTGGCTGCCATTTCCTCCTCCCGCTGCTTCTTCTTCCGCAATGCGAAGTCCTTCAGCGACATTTTCACTTTCGGTTGTGGTGGTGGCGACAGTTCTCGTAACGGCGGTGCAGGCTCGGTATCAACAGACATCGGTTCCGCTCGTGACATCTTCCCAGTTTCATTCCTACTTTCGTTGACATCCCCACTCACGCACAAGCAAATAGCGGGTGGTGGGGAGAACGGTTCGGATGTCACGGGAGGAGATTTGAGTGCCTGGACTGAAGAATACTCGTCATTGGGGTCGTGGTTCGGTTTCGCTCCAACGGCATCCACATCCACATCCATCGCATCTTCGTCAAACAGATCACCTTTCCGTTTGTCCACGACCCCAGACACCTCGGAGTTGGCTGAATCACCATTGTCAGTATCCATAAGTTCCAAACCATTTGGGGATGTCGCTCTTCCTCTCAGTCGAAGTGACCCACACAATGCTTCCGCAGATGCAAATCGAACATGGCACGCCTCCCCATTCATAGGCCGCTTCATGTCCACATCCGGCGCGGAATGTGTTTCATGTCGTGACTCGGGAGAAGACCGGTATGGTTGTTGATATTGTGTCTCGGCAGGTGTGTCCCGTGTGCTGTCCGAAGGATTCAACGGCACAATTGGTGCAGATGAAGTTGCCGACACGGAAGGCGACTCATTCTGTGGATGCACATGCAGTGGCTTAGATGGCCCATGAGGTGGAGGGGAAGGCGGTCGAACATCAGAGTCACTTTGTATGAAAACAGAGGCAGCGGGAGTTTGGGGTTCAACAGAACTGAACAACACAGAGAGATTTGGAGCGGATGATGTGTCGGGGGAATGCAAGGAGAGTTTTGAGAAGGTGGTCGAAGGCGACACAGTCGAAACTAAAGGTGAAGGATGGAATTGTACTGGTGCAGAAGACCGTGCAAGAGGAACAGGTGTTACCGTGCCTTGAACAGGCGGTTGGCTCGACCGACCCGATGATCCAGACGTTGGTGTTGGCGTCCGTGGTGGGATCCATGACGTAGCGACACCGTTCTTGTCCCATTGAATAGTACCACGCGGGGACGAACTTCTCGCCACATGAGCATGTGCAAGAGAAGAGACAGTTGTAGGATCGAGGGAGGCAGGCATTGGTGGGGGAGGCATTTGTCGCGTATCTATCCAAAGCTGGTCTAAAGAACGGACCACCACGTAAATAACAAAGCACTTACCGTCAGATCCATCCGCCTCAGTTTCCGTGTCAAACTCAGTCTCCTGTCCATCTACACCATCTTCCCTGTCGCCACTCATCGACTCCGGCCTGACGGCACCTGCCATCCCACTTCCTTCCCCTGTACCAGAAACGGATATCGGGCTCTCGGCATTTGTATCGGACGGGCTTCGCCACCTTTCATGTGCTCTCCAGCTCTCGGCACGGTTTGAGTGATCAGGTGGTGTTTCTTGAATGGATTTCAGTTGAACCGCTTGTTGTTGAGGCCACGCTTTGCGCATTCTAGGGGGCAACGTAGACGAAGAATGATCGCGACCGTCATCTACCACCCAGCGGAGAAACTATTAGTGAGCTGTCCGTAATGTAACACATAAAGCGACACGCATTCGTAACAGTCACCACTCACCGTCAGCCACCCGTGTTTTTCCTTTTCCATTACCACCCAAATGAGAGCTTTCTTCCGTCGTGACTTCGGGAAACGGTCTGAGACTCGACGGCACGATCTCCACTCCACCCCACCCGCCGTTCATTGGAGCCTTTTCCCGCGTCCTAAACCCCCGTTCCACACCTACCAACGGACCCAGATCAACCGCTTTCTTAAACTTCTGTTTCGGTATCGACGGGGATGCATCCACTGGTTTGCTCTTCTTCCGCACCCTGCGCTTCTTGACCCGTCGCATCCGTCCGTCAACGTCATTCGGTTCATCCCCGTCCATTTCGACATCGACATCGACATTCACGCCCAATCCCCAATTCCGACTTTGAGGTGGATCCAGGCCATCTCCTTCCACGTCCACTTCACTCGCATCGTCCCACCCTCCTGTCACCGCATCCGCACTGGACGAGTCATCCTCGGAATCACCAGAAGTCATCTCCCCTCCTGGCCATGGCCACCGTCCCTCGACGACACTCTCCATTACACGAACAGCACAGTCCCGTGTGGAAGAGCCGCAGGCACAGGTTGTAAAAGTACTGCTCAAAGCGTGGAGAATAGAAGTAAATTGAGCGCGGAGGTGGTGGAGATGGGCTGGGCTAAGGAAAAGTAAAGTCAAACCACCAGCTAGTAGGCCCATGATGAGGACTTACGCAAACATGCCAGGACTCTCCATCAACGCGGGCAACATATGTACTGCATGTCCGTCATCCCATTCCCAGCCTAAAACGATCTCTTCGTCTGCTCTCAAGTCCCGCAGAGCAAACAGCGCAAATGAAAGTGTCGTCGGATCAGCATCCGAATCAGATGCCAAAGGTGAATCATCTTGGTCGGATGAATCGTTCATCCATTGATCTTGCATCCGTGACACGGGAGGAGGGACAGACCTACCATTCACCGCCCGCGGTAAGTCACCATCCGGCGTCGATCTGATACAGTCAGCCTTGTGCCGTCGCCGTGTGCCCTTTTTACCTCCCCTACCCTTCGTTCCGCTACAAACGACTGGCCGCACTACCGCGTTTGGCCAGCACCCACACCTCGCCCATCTTGCTTTACCATACCCACCATCCACCTTGCTCTTACTGGACTCATCTCCTCTCCCATTCGAATTGCAAGGCTCAGGCACGTCTCCAACACCTCGTGCGTCCAGCCCAACATCCCATCCACCTCCGACAAGCCTCACTTGAGGCTTTCCCATACCAAGATGGGCATACCCATTCAGTGGGTCAGCCAGATACGCAGAAGAGGGAACGATTGCAGCTGTATAGGGAGCCAGGAGAGTGGTTGCGGGGATCGTGTCGTTTGAGTTGGAAGACGAAATTGTGTTTGTGGAAAGTGTAAGAGGAGACTTGGCGTATGGACGTGGGAGGGATGAACTAGGTACAGGAGTAGACATGCAATTGGATATAGGCGGGGAGGGATAAATAGCGGAATGCAAAAGGGGCGAAGGATCCGAAGCAACATATAACTTGGGGGATGGTGGACGAAGATGTGCAGGCGTACAAGTTGTCGAAGGTTGTGGACATTGGGTAGGCAAACCCGAATGTACATTGGCATAAGACACGGGAGGGTCGGTTCGTAGCACGGATCGAGGAGCATAAATGTCGCCATTTTCATCCAGTAATACTGGCGTGGTGTTGTCAAGAGGAGACATGGAATAACCATAACGATCCTGATACCTGCACTATCATTAGCATACAAATATATGCATACAAGCGATAAAACATCGTCGCCTGTATGCGACAACCATCTGAATGGAAGAGCAAGAATAATATAAGAATAACAAAAGGAAGATCAATTCACCCTTGTGAGTCCACCCTGGTATATCCTCCATCATGGTAGGTCTTCGGTGGCGGGTGCAGTAGTGATGAAGGGGGGTCGAGAGCGGTGACACCTCTCCAGGCTTTTGCGACGCGGAGTAATTGGGCATAAACGGACGGATTTGGGTAGATGTCTGGAGGAAATGTAACGGGTGTGGGGGGCAAAGCACCGGTGGCGGCTGGACCGATGCCGTTAGAATGTGATATGCGCGAGCTGGCGGTATGCAGTTGTATTGAGGAGGGATTTGAAGAAGAGATAGATGGGGATGAGGGATCAACTGGAGAAAACATCGACGGGCGTCTCTTCTTTCTCGACGACCCGGAGCCCTCGATGGCAGCAGCAACAGCACTCCCCCTTCTGGATTTACGTTCCGCACCCGGGCTCGTCTTCCTCTTCGATGCTGGCTTTCCCATCCCACCGCCTGCTTCGTCTACGGCCGCGCTTCCGCCAACACCGTTGATAGCTGTGGACGAGGCGACCCCACCATTCGTTGCGTGTGAAGCCTTGGTTCGCATAGCCTTTAGCCTTCCTTTTTGGACCTTGACGGCTCGCTCCTTATCAACCTCAACGGTGGGATCACAAAGCCAACACTTCCAAAATTCAGGTACCTCTCCACCTTGAACGATGCCAAAACAGGCCGCGTGACACCACCGTGAGCAGTCGTCGCATGCGATTGAAAAACCGTCATCGTAGGTGTAACCACAGATGCAAGAGATAGCCTCCGAATCTGGTGGTGGAGCGTCAGAGAGAGTGAGGGGATGTTGTGACGTAGAGGGAGAAGGGAGTGAATGCTGTGTTGTTGGAGGTGTTTGCGGGGGAACGGATGTAGAAAGAATAGGAGAGAAAGGACGTTGTTGGGGGTGCCGTTGTGAGGGCACCGTCGCGGGTTTGGTCGAAACTGGTGGGGTCGAGGTCGCCACAGAGTGAGAAGGCTGGCATGGCTTGGCGGATAGGTTCTCTTGCGGGACGCTTGGACTGAGGGGAGTCGTGGACGGGGTTGAGAGGGCGGGTGAGGGTTGCTTGCGCTTGAGTGGGACGAGTGAAGGGGGGAGTGCGGACTGAAAGATGGGCGGGGCACTTGTTCGATCAATGGCAATACCGACACTGGGAGAAGTCAGGGACGGTCCATGTGCATGGGCAACGTGTTGATGAGAGTGTGGTTGTGGTTGTGGGTGCGGGTGAGACGGGGGGGCGTTCAAGGGAGAAAGACCGAGCAAACCAAGGGCGGCTTCTGTGGCATCGCTGTGCATCACACCCACTAAAAACACTTGATTCGATCGTCAGCGTGTTGTAATAATCGTCGCGGACGGTGTCACTTGCAAGGTTGGTCGTTTTTCTTGTTGCCGTCGTCGCTGCTGTTGTGGCCGGGAGGTCGAGTGAGTTGCAAGGTCGTACGCGGTGAATTGAGGGTGCGCCTATCCCTTGAGCTCGACGCGCCCGACGACGAGCAAACCAAAAAGAATGCAAAGGAGAAAAAATACAAGTTGGATGGTCCCTCGCAAAGTGACCCCGCCCAATTCACTCCCACTTCTTGCCTCTTTACAACCAAACAGACGCCAACAAACGGAATTCGGTTCTTTAAAGCTCCGATTCAATCTCCAGATGCCGATGCCGATGCCGATGCCGATGCCGTTCGATAGACGAGACCAACCAGAGGCAGCCTACACCGAGTCCACGACAGCCCCGCTTCTATGCAAAGGTAGAGCAGTACGTACACGGTTCTCTATGGTATCAATCGCGCACGTAATTCAATGCTTGTCCAAAAGCGGCTCGACCCGCTCTACCCCGTCTACGCATTGCTATATGTATGATAACGCGTACCGTTTGTCCTGATTTTCAGCGCGCTTGGTCCTGGCCCTTGTCCCTCGCGATCCGATCCCTACCCGTCTTTGCATACGTTTGTACATAAAAATTAGCAAAGAGTCCGAGGAAGCTTGTGATGAGAAACCCGCCGAAAAGGGCCGTATTTGGGTCACCAGCGCAATTCCCGATGTGCGGTAAGCTCGGCCAGTACGTGAACGCGAAGTGTTGGTATACTGACGAACAATTTGCCATTCAATTTGGACTCCGGGAGGCATGATATCCAACTCACGCCCGAAACTTAACACGAAGATGTCAATGATGAATTGGAGTATTTGCATCGTTGTAAGATGCTTCTTCCACTGCACCAAAGTAAGGATATGTATCTGCACATCAGCATGATTAGACGATCGACGTACCCAAAGCTTGGCCCCACCGGCAGCTGCGTAATAATAATAATCTGTAAACCACGTGCGTGAGGAATCACACCCCCGCGGCACGATCCAACTTACACATCGCGACATGCACTGCCAAGTTGAGGGAAATGACCGTCCAGGCCTACACCAAACAAAAGTCAGAACAGCGAGAGGCGTGACAACCCAGAACGTCTGTTACTCCGCTAATTCTCCCCTCTATCTGAACGAATGTCAACAGTGTTGTCGTAGAATGGTGGAAAACGTGCAAAAATGCTAAGACCAGGCGTTGATGTCACATGAGAGATGATCGTGACGAGAAAATGAAATGACTTGCAGAGTGGTCGTTTCTTGAGCACTAGAAACAGTGTGTCCAGGAACTCGACGTATTTGAAGTAATAATTGATCATATAGTAGAACTCGAGTCTCTGAAGACGTCACGGTGTTGAGAAATAACCCCAAAGCTGAAACGAAACGGGGTTCACTCTTGTCCAAGACGCGCCTGCGCAGAACGCATTGAACAAGCCATCGTTGTACCACAACTTTCCGACCTCTTCCAATATCAACACGAGTAACACGAGGCTTGCAAACGAGACAACGGCGTTATGTATGCGAAAGGGTGTGCCCAGTTTGAATGCGGGCCTGTCCTTCATGATTTCCTGGAGCCCAAACACGATGGCGAGATAGGAGAGAGTGGCTGTCGTGACGGCGGGCCATGATGCCATGGGGGTGACCCCCGGAATCCAGGAAGTGAACAAGGGAGCGACCGAAGGAAAGACGGGCACGAGGACATCGGCCATCGTAGTAGACAGATCGCAGGAGGGATGGTAGTGGAAAGCAAAGTAGGTATGTCACGATGAGCCAAGTTGGCGCACAAGCCCCGCTAGGCTATGACATCATCTGGTACACGACGAGGGGTGATATGTACATGATTTTATGACGACCGGCTTGCAAGTGTTATGGATGTCGACACCGGACCGTGACACTGATTTTTGAAAAGGAGTGATTTTACATTGTTAGAACCCCCGTGTCGAAGTGGCAGGTCGAAGACTCCTAGAGCGCCACATAGCGTAACAGGTTCTCGCCCCGCCCGCAGTCCTTGATCCGACGGCGACGAACGTCAAGGATACGTGTGCATACAGCTATCTATAGAATGCGCGTTACCGACGATCAAAACGTATGTGGTCTACAAGTGAGACCGTCGAGCAGCAGCGACGAGCAAAACACCAAATCTTACAAGACATACCACGCGAAGGGATATGACAATAAAAGAAACTAGCATTTAGAGAATAATAAGTGGAGATAATATACCTCGATCCGGTCGTGAAGCGATAAGAAAGATGGATAACCTACGATAACAGAAAATGACCAAGCAGCAGAAATGGTCCAATAATGTTAAAAAGACGGTCGTGCCATGCAACCAACGATAGGATGAACTGTCATTCATACTTCTTGTTCCATTACTTCCTTTTCGTGTTTCTTTTTCATCGCACTCACTACAACAGGGATGAGATTAGACAGACGATGGACCATACAGATGATCCCTGACCTTCTCTCGATATCTGACCTGAATTGAGCCAGCCGACTGGGAAAGCGGCAACAATCTATCGTAGCAAGGTTGAGCTTGCAGACAGGTGCCAGATGTTCGTCACCCACTTTTTGATACAGTATCTTGCGTGAGCCTTGCTCGCTGACTTGTGCATTATGACCTTCCAGCTCGCTGAGACGCAACCATGAATGGATGAGCCGACAAAAACAAGTGTCACAACGCACTTTTTCTCGTTCTCCAACCGACAACACTCGTTGCTCAGCATGACAAGTTGCCATATGATCGACTTCATAGCGT
Source organism: Boletales sp. KT-2023a (assembly GCA_038090395.1). Lineage (NCBI taxonomy): Eukaryota > Fungi > Basidiomycota > Agaricomycetes > Boletales > Boletales sp. KT-2023a. The sequence goes on along the minus strand of JBBPMP010000100.1, from coordinate 16,804 downwards.
CCGTCAGCCGATACTTTTGCGCCGGGGGGTGGACGTCTCTGGTTCCGTCATGTTTGGTTGCACCAGACGCACCCTCTCCATCCGCGCCGCTGGCACCACCCTCTTCCAGGTGTGCATCCGCCGCAGTTGGCGTTGAGACAGCACCACCTTCGGATCCCGCTTTCGCTTTTTCTTGCCGTTTCTCTGGCCAATCCGATGTTAGAAAGGGGTGACGAGATAAAAGAAGCATGACGAACCCCATGCAGCAACGCTCTTCTCCCACTCTTCTTTCGCTTTAGGAAAACCTTCCTTTGTCAACGTCGCAAGCTGTTCAAGCAACTCCTCTTGTCTGTCCATTAAAATTTTGAGGTGATCGGAAAATATAGTCCTCTTGATGAGTTTCTGGTGGGTAGGTCAGCAGCCGATCAAACGAGCCCAAAGCAGAACACAGACAGTCATGGTAAACTTGTTATAGGGGAACAAGACAGGCATGAGGCTGAAAAAGTCGTCGTCGTACTCTCCAAGCCTTACAGCCTTCAATGCGACGTCGGCCAAGATCGGCTTGAGTGAAGCAGGGAATTTTGTCTTGACGTCCCATGATTCTGCAAATAATTGAGCGTGTGGAGAGATGGGAGTCGCCGCACGGACCTTGAGCTATGGCCACCTTGAGCTCCTCGAATGCGGCCTGGAGTTCAGGGTGGAACTCCCGCTAGAACGAACAATCAGAGTGATAGTGTCGAACGAGATGCGGAACATACCAGGTCGACAACCTTTCTCTTTTTACCGTTCTCCTCGATGATTGTGTAGTTCTTGCGCTTCTTCCCGAGCTTTTCGTCAGCAACTAGGCTGATTGGACGTTCCTTGGTGCCATCTTCTTGCTTGCTGGGTCCGGGCTCAGCCACTGCATACTTTCTGGACTTTGGTTTCTTGGGGGTGCTCCTATTGGGGTTGTGAGCGGAGGTGTATATACAGTGACGAGAGATGGCCAGACATGTCTTTCATAAGGGCAACCTCCCCGCTCGACACATAGAAACCCTGTTGTTTTGTCTGAGCAAAGTGAGTGCGGTTATCAACGTTCAACTCGGTGTCGTCAATGAAAGGGTCAGTGACGTCGTAGTACTCCGAAGTGACATGTTTCTTCTTAAAGATGGTAAGATTACCTACGGTGCGCATGGACGTGGACGGAGGTACCTTTTTACGCTTGGACTTTGACTGGTCGTCATGCGTCTCCTCGCCTTCGCTCTCGCTGATGTCTGGCTTAGGAGGCGGTGGAGTTGGGGGTCGTTGACCAGAGGCCTTGGCAAGCGCGGCGATGTCAACCTCGTACTTTTCAGGGCCGCCGAGCCTGATGTCGAGACGGATGGTGTTGAGTGGTTGTTGGGGGGGCGGTGGTGGTGGAGTTGGAGAATGAGAGCGTGGACGAGCGTGTTTCGAGGACTTTGGTTTGGGACCCGCGCTTGAGGCGGGTTTTGAGCCAGCAGCGGAAGTCGAATGTTTCGGTTTCTTAGACGGGGGTGGTTTGACATCGTGGTCGACGGGGGTGCGCCCGTCGTTGCCGGAGGATGGACCGAGGGAATTGTCGCGACTGCTGAGGACGATAACGTCGCTGATTGCGGAGTTGTGGCTCGAGCGCGAGGTGGGCGGTACGTCTACTGGAGATCTCGTATTAATGTTGTGATTTACATCGAGCATCTCAACGTCGTCAGCCATGGTGTGCAAGTGGGTGGAATGGGGGGGAGGAGGAGAAGGTGTTGGGTTGGAGGATTCCAAAAAAGGAATGTTTCACATCTCAGTTCCCCTTTTCTCAGCATCTTTCCGCGACCTTTTTTTCGCCTGCTTTTGCGACTGTCGACCTTGGAATTTCGCGACTGTCCTTCCATGTCATGCACAGCATTACTAAGCATTTCCCATCACTACCGCATCAAAGTCTCTGACCGTGAGCAGGTAGGTATGTACTATGAATACATTTGAACCGCCGGCGAGTTTGCCTGCTTGTCAGACATTCCCCTTGCGGAAACCATACGGATGGACCGAGTGCGGTGGGTCACTCGAGGTGTGCGTCTCGGCCTTGCCGATGCGCTCACCAGCATTGTTGGCCGGGTGACATTGCTTGCGGCCTGTGACAGAGGCATCCATCCCTATAGATGCAGTGATACGACAGTTCCGGAGGTCGACCGATTGTGGACGACAAGAATGTGGTACTAGGCTTAAGATCAGGATTCCGTGAGGGAGAGGTTCATCCGTGTCCGATATCAAACGGACGGGAACGTGCCGGACCTGCCGGTCTGTGCAGAAATTGGCCGTGTCAGAGGGATTCATCCTTGGACTTGGGGCCGTAATATCCATCAACCAACGAGTATTCATTCATTCTCTCAGCCTTGAACCCTGCTTCAACCTCTCACGATTGTGAGTTCACCCCAAGGTTAGTTTCTGTGGACCCTAATGTCGTGCTATTCCAGACGCCGATTATAGTAGGCTTTTAATTAATTGCCGAGACGTGCCTTGCATGGGTACGGACCTACTTTTAGTTCGCTTCACCGCACTGCCGTGGCAGTGACGAGCATCGCATCGAACATGTGGCTCCGCACACCTTCAAGTTTACCTGCCATGCCTTAACGGCAGCCCTCCCCGGATCACTATCTCTGTAACACTCCATCATGTCTCCAACGACCGAGTTGGCCATTTCGCTGGCTAGAGGCCCGCTCATCGGCACGTTCCTCGGCTTAGTGCAAGTGCCTTTTGTTTTTTTGCAATTTACGAATTCTCACATCCCTTTTTCTTTTTTGTTCTCGTCCGGGGATGCAGTCTCTATGGGGTTACATGCATACAAGCATTATTTTATTTCCGGACATACCGCGAACATGATGGCCTTAGACTCAAATTCACGGTGTGTCATTCACTCGGTCAAACTACTGGGTATCCGATATGCCGCCGACATCGATCCAATATAGGTTGCCTTTCTACTGTACGAGCGGGTCTTGTTCCCTCTACTCGCAAAAATCGTTGAAGCTTGTGTCGCACAGGATTCTCGAGACGGCTCATGCAGCAATGACTATATTTGTCATGGACGACGAACTGATCGTCCATTATGGCGACGTCTCATTCTTGGAATCACAGACTTGGTTCGTGTCTTGACCTGACCTGGTTCCTTGCTCACCCTTGTGACGTTAACTCAAAGGCCATCTGCGGTGAGATTTTGATAGTTTCCTCCTGAGGGATGTTGCTGTCGCTAATGCGAATCATTCGGCAAAGTCGATGTACATCCTTGGGGTACGCATCATTGCTCGATGTGGAATCTCGTAGTGCTAACATGACGAAGTTGCTCATCGATTTTTACGTATACCTGTAAGTCTGGACCTAGTCCCTTTGGTATGGTGCACGTTTATCCTCATTTTGCCCTACAGGTACTTTACCTGGCGGATATGGCTATGTCAGTCCACCCTTTACGCCATCCATCCTCTCAACTCACGACGTCTCTCACCCAGTCACAAAATGTACATGGATACCTGTTTTTATGGCACGTCTTTTGACTTCTTCTCTGGTCATACCCTCATCCCATTAACATTTCAAAGTGTACAATCTCCACTTCACGTACAGGCAAGCGCAAAAGTCGTGCTCGAGCCGTCCGACTTTCTATTGACATTTTTCAAGCCATCAGTATCGTCTCCTGTGTGCTCAGGTACGACAACCTGTCTCCCACAGTCGCATTACTTGCTTACATCTGAAGTACAGCATGCGCAAACCGACGTGGGATGAATTCCTAGGCAGCGCCCGAACGCTGCTTATCATCGGAAACATGCTCTTCATCGCAGGGGACACCTTTTCCGCTTGCGCAATGGCCTACCATCTTACCAAATTCAAGTCCTGGGCGACGTCAACGCGTCCACGTCCGAGGATCGACATTCTTTTGAATCGCCTCCTCGTCTTTTGTGTCGCTACCGGCGCACTGATATGGTCTGTACCCACTTACTCCACCCTTCGTTTCCTCCTCGCCGCAAGCATCAGCTGACACGGCCCGTAACAGTTTCGTGGACATTATCTCGCTCATACTCGTATGGTTTAGCGTGTTCGGCGTTGACTCATCTGACGCTCCCATCTTCAACCCATTCTGCCCTTACTCTTCAGACGTTGACACAACCACAAAGCGACGCGTTTACGAGCGCCATTATCGTCCAAACGCGACGTATGTCTCCCTCTGCTTTCATCCCATACCTCACTTTCACTTTCCACGCCGACAGTCTACGCCAACTCACTCCTGGCATCGTAAGTCGCGCCTTGTCTCACACCTACTCTCGCCACACATTTTGGATCACCCAACTTTGTTCAACCAGCCTTAACATCCGAAATGCTACCTCTCGGGCATACGAAGACGACCAACCCGTCGAACTCGCCGCCATCTCCCTCCGCTTCGCGTCCCCCTCGAATCTATCAACCGTCTCGGAGGAAGGCAGCGCTAGAGCCCATGTGCGCGTCTCCCCCTGTTTCCCTCTTTGAACTCACCATTGTGCCAGTTGACCAAGTCATCCGGCGTCGAGTCATGGCAGACGACCGAGCTTCCAAGCAGAACATTGCCCCAAGTCTGACTGGGTTACCATGACCTTGCATAAACTTTCACATTTGACATGGATCCAGCCTTACCCCATCTCACATACCAAATCACTTATACCATCAAAAGACTTTCATTGTAACAATACTTTTTTGTTCAGAAAAGTCGTGGTCCAGAGTGATATTACATGGTGTGTAGACAATCATGACCAGCGTGCAGAGATAGTTGGCGAAATGATCCCCGGCAAAGGGAAAGGAAAGAAGGGACACAAGGAGTAAAGAATATGGATGTGTCATGGGCAGGTCGAGCTCCGCCAAAGATGGGAAATATGTTAGAGAGCGTAAAGCGGGTGATCACCGGATTGCGTCGCAAATCTATCCGTCTACTGTTTGGCCTTGGCAGCCATCTGAGTCACGGCCAATGTCAGTTGATGAACGATCGGAGCAGCAAGCACTAACCAAATTAAGCGCAGAGCCGGCCTTGAACCATTCAATCTGGCCCTCGTTGAAGGAGTGAGCAAGAGGAATCTCCTAAACGACAAACATCAGCATTAATCCATCTTGCATGATTTCTGATATACTAACATCCTTGGTACCATCAGCGTGCTTGATAACAACCACCAGGTTTTTTCCGGGAGCGAACGATTCAAGACCAAGAATGTCGACCTTGTCCTGCGGTTGGATCTTGTCGTAATCCTCGGGGTTGACGAACGTCAGGGCGAGCATACCCTGCTTCTTCAAGTTCGTTTCATGGATACGAGCAAAAGAGCGGACGATGATTGCAAGACCACCCAAGTAACGAGGCTCTAGCGCAGCATGTTCGCGAGAAGAACCTTCACCGTAATTGTGATCACCAATGACAACCCACTTGATGCCGTGATCGCGGTAGTAAGCAGCCGTTTGAGGGACACCATCGTATTCACCAGTGACCAAGTTCTTGACCTTGTTAGCCTCGCCGTTCTCAGCATTAATGGCACCAATCAAGCAGTTCTCTGCGAAAAGGTAAGAATGTAATTGTAGAGGAAAACTGGATATAACTCGCGGGAAATGTTCTGCAGATGTCCGCGGTACTTGAGCCAGGGTCCACCAGCACTAATGTGGTCCGTCGCTACCGAATGTGTAAATCTTCCAAATTAGCTGTCAGAGCTTGTCGACTTACTGCACTTGCCCTTGACCTTGATCAAGACAGGGAGGTCTGTGGGGGTCTTGCCATCCCATGGCTGGAAAGGCTGAAGAAGTTGGAGACGGTCACTCGTGGGGCTAACCGCAACAGCAACGGCAGCACGATCCTCCGGGGGCGGCTGGAAGGTGTCCTGACCAGGGTCGTACCCGCGTGGAGGAAGTTCATTACCAGAAGGGTCCGAGAACTTGAAGGGCTTGCCATCGGCTCCGATAAGAGTATCAGTGACTGGGTTGAAGGTGAGGTCGCCAGCAAACGCCATTGCGGTCACGATATCAGGAGATGCAACGAAAGCGTGCGTGGCCGGATTGGCATCATTGCGACCAGTGAAATTACGGTTGTAAGAAGTGATGACTAGATGGAGTGATGAGCATTATTTTTCGAGGACTAAAAAAGGTGACTGACTCGAGTTGACCTCCCCCTTCTTGACGTCCTGTCTGTCCCATTGACCAATGCAAGGGCCACAGGCATTCGCGAGGACGAGCCCACCAACCTTTTCAAAGGCGGCCATTTGACCGTCACGTTCAATGGTAGCACGAATTTGCTCTGAACCGGGGGTGATAGTGAATTTGCTCTTGGACACAAGACCATGTGCAGACGCTTCCCTGGCAATGGAAGCCGAACGAGACATGTCCTCGTACGAGGAATTGGTGCAGGAACCAATGAGGCCGACTTTAAGTTCCTGAGGCCAGTTATTCTTCTTGACCTCCTCGGCGAATTTGGAAAGAGGAGTAGCAAGATCCGGAGTGAAGGGGCCATTGATGTGGGGCTCGAGTTCCGACAAGTTCTGATTCAGATGGTCAGGACCGACACAAGAGTCGAGCGAACAAGGACGTACGATCTCGATGACCTGGTCGTATTCGGCACCTTCATCAGCCTTCAGATTATGTGAGAAGCTCTGGGCATATTTGGCAATTTCTGAGCGCTTGGTGGCATTCAAATAGTCAACCATGCGCTGGTTGAAAGGGAAGAGCGAAGTAGTAGCACCAATCTCAGCACCCATGTTGCAGATGGTGGCCATGCCCGTGCACGATAGCGACTCTACACCCGAACCGCGGTATTCGACAATGGCACCAGTTCCGCCCTTGACAGTAAGGATACCAGCAACCTTGAGGATGACATCTGGAATGATATGGTAAGCAACACAAAAACAAAGAGGAGCTACACGACACTACCTTTGGGAGTCGTCCAGCCACCAATCTTGCCGGTCAAATTGACACCGATAACCTTGGGACACTTGAGTTCCCAAGGAATACCGGCCATCACGTCGACGGCGTCGGCACCACCAACACCACAAGCAACCATTCCGAGACCACCGGCATTAGGGGTGTGCGAATCAGTACCAATCATAAGACCACCAGGGAAGGCGTAATTCTCGAGTATAATTTGATGAATGATGCCAGACCCGGGTTTCCAGAAACCAAGACCATACTAGACATGGTAAGACAGGTTGTATGTGGTATGCGGGGGAAGGAAAAATCCTACTTTGGCTGTGGCGGTTGCCAAGAAATCATATACTTCCTTGTTGATCTCGACCGCGCGCGCCAAGTCATTGACACCACCAATTTGTGCCTCGATCAAGTGGTCGCAGTGAACAGTTGTAGGAACAGCAGCGGTGTCCATACCCGCCGACATGAATTGGAGGAGAGCCATCTGTGAAACATAAGCGCACGTCAAGTTGAGAGGAGGAAAAAATGTGTACTTGGGCGGTTGCATCCTGACAAGCTACACGCTGTGAAACCAAGAGTGTAAACGGCCGACCGAACTACGGGAAGGTGGGAAAACATACATCTGGACGGAGTTTGAGGTAGCTAACGCCACGAACGAGATCCTGGTTGTGAGGATCATCCAAATGACCATAGACGATCTTCTCCGACAATGTGAGTGGGCGTCGCAGCCTAGGATGATGAGAGGACGTGACACAGCCAACAAGGTCGCCCACCTTTCGCGGACGACGGCAAGGTTGTCCTCGATACGTTGATAATTTATGTATGCGCCCTTTTCCAGAAGCGACATGGGAACTTTGGTATCACCGATGCGTGGGGCAACCGTGGCCATACCAGCGGCGAGACGGCGCACGGAGCGCAAGGCATAGCGAGCTTGAGGAGGAATGGTGAGCATCGTCGGGCAAGGATGTCGACGACGACACGGAACAAGGTTAGGATGCGTAGTCCAGAACTGCAAGAGAGGCTTCCGGTTATTTCCGGAAGACACGTCTGTTTTATGGATGTCCTGACCAATCATAATTGTGTGTTTATAAATTCTATCTCCGCCTCGATTGCCGAATTCGGCATGCTGGTTGACTCTCGGCCGCTCTGCTGCCGATCTCACCCACAGTCCGTGGCCGCCGCCCGACCACATCGCTCACCAGGCAGGCTCGTGGGTGGGCTGTCATGGCGCTCTTGCGTGGTCATCACAAAGCTATCTTCCGTGCGGCGTCGTCGTCGTGTGATGGACGAACGTCTTGCACTCGGTGTAGTGCCTTGTTACCGCCCGCCAATGTGAGCAACACAAGATCTCCACCCCGAACGACGAAGCTTGGACACAACAAGGGACTTGCAGCACAGGCGGCGCCGAACCATCGTGTCGGACATTACTCAGGACTACCATGAGCCCTCGGTGTCAGCTCCATCCGCCATACTTATGCACGCCTCTCCTACACGAAAGGCACCTTCCGTTTATTCATAGCACCAAGCTACAAGATCTTGCAGATCAGTAAACTGTAGTCAAGGCACGCAGGCAATCAGCCGCATCTGCACCTTGTCCAAAAATAATTTGCAGCTTGAAAGAAAGGCCCGCCGGCAGGTATATATAGGTCTTCATACTCATCGACTTCCGTCATGGGCATCCTGAGCCTCGCACTCTCAAAGGATATTTTCACCGCCATGTCCTCCCAGCCACGTAGCTTCACTCCGGACACCGTCAGAATCACAGGGTCATTCACGAAAATACCCTCAGGGGCCATGGGCAAGACTTGAAGCCTGTCTCCTTTCCCCCATATCCAGTCCAATGCTATCGTATATCATAATTATACACCAGCTTCTTTGCTCTTCCTAGTCATGTTAGTACATGCTGGCTACTATCACACATGCAGCCAACAGGTGCATCCTTGTCACATACTAACCGACGCATACCCGAAACTCGTCCCCTCCAGACCTCTCGCGATGAGCGTAAATTGCTGCGCAGCCTCCCTCGTCCTTTTTGGCGACCTCGACCTAGACGCACACGCATTTACCAGTGTCAGTCACCATCCCACCAACGAAGAACTTGCAGGAAAAAAAGACACACCCCACCACAGCCTTGACAAACGCTCGCTTGGCCTCTGGTGTTGCCTTGGACTTCACAAAGTCCTCCTAAAACACATCAATCACACCCGGCCCAACCCAAAACAACACGACCCACATCAAACAGAATCTCATTCATCCACTTCCGTGTCTCACCCGGATACTTGGACGCCATCATCGACAGTAGCTCGATCAAGTTCTGCGTCGCTGACCGTGGCGCCACCCCAGCAAACCCCGTGAGCACTGCTCTTAAGATCGTCCGACCATGCATCTGAATAAGGACGATTCCCGCTTCGCTAAGGTCGTCGCTTCCCGCGGTGCGTCGTATGAGGGTTTCCTACCATCGCTCAGTCCCCCCTAGGGCAGGAAAGTGTTCAGAGGACGCACCAAAAACGTGCATGTTGCCACCAGGGAGTACCGCTCCTGTAGTGCCAACGAGGTAACCGCACAACGCATCAATGCGTCCAGTGCACCAGGTGGTAGATTGTAGAACACGGCTACAAAATGCTTGGCCACCTATCGCAACATGTTTAACATAACGCCGACTCACAGTGCGAACCGGACGCGAAAACGCACCGTGTCCAGGCACCCAAAAAAGGCTTGTACAATGTCCGGATTCTCCAAATCGAGCACATCAGCACGAAAAACATATCACGTGTATTGGGATGGTCTCACCGATTCCATCGAGCCTGGTTGCCCGAGCATAGATAGCGATACTTGCAACAACACGGGCAGTGCGCTCGACACGACCGTCATCCCTTCCACATTTGGAGGCGTCCTGAGCGTCGTACTCGAAAACATGACTGGTGGATCCAGCTGAATGGTGAGCATACTAGCCAACGAGAGCCACACCGCCGTGAGTTGTCTTTGTGACGCGAGGCATATCAATTCGAGCAGCGGGCCAGCCGGGAGAGACAGTAGGGTAATATCACTCGGCAAAGATGTCACCGAACGCAGCAGCTCGCTGAGCGCCTAAATGTTGTATTTCAGGCTTGGTCAGCCCGACCCGCGTCCACGCCCCATAATTGAGAAAAAGACGCACGTCGGACACGCCCGCATCCGTCGACCACAACTCGAATGTACTTCTCACTGCCGCAAATAAACTCTCCCGCAGTTTGACCATCCTGTAATCATCCCGGGCCTGCCGTAACCGTTCAGCTTCCGCCCGTTCCGTAGGGGTCTCATCGATGATGAGCAACGAGTCTGCGGTGCGAGTAAGCCCCTTGGCTACACCCGATAGTGTTTGCAGTTGGACGATCCCCACAGCGCGGGCTTCTTCAGGAAGCTGTTAAAGAATCAAGACCACCGAGTAACGTAACAAGCCATCGCGCATACACACCCGCGATGAGGACCGTAACGCATGTTCAAGCTTTTCTACCACGGGGCCCACAATTGCGAGCACGGGAGGAATCTCTTCTTCAGGTGGCAATGCCTGAATAACGCTTGCGATCGACTGTAGGACTTTGCTCTTCTCCGTGTCCTGGCATACGCGAATTGGGAACGGTGACGCGCGGGACAATGATATAACTCACAGGTATCCCCGTCAACCCCGCGTGTAGCTCAGCAAAGGCACCTATGTGTGGCGCAAGAGCGGCTCGATTGGCATCACAGAGATCCCGCAGTGCATTCGCGGCCGGCAGACAAAGCATCGGCTCAGGCAGAGCAGCAACAACGTACGAAATAGCATTCATGAGAAGGGAGGGAGATCGTGTAGAAGCACTTGTGGTAGGCTGAGTAGTGAACCATGACGCGTAGGTGCCTTGAAGTGTCTCCTCAGTACAATCCCTGTAACGTTGGCAATAAAATTGGCTTACCGGTCAAGCCAAGGGTGGTGCGTCGTATCCTGTCTTGGCCCACGGTGGGTAGGCATCCGAGTACGTCCGGACCAAACAATCGAGCGATGTATTGATTGTCTTCAAGTGGAACCGCCTCTTGAATAGACATGATACAGTGCAAGGTTGCTTCTATTTCCTGAGCCCGTGGTAAACAAAGCAGGCATGAACGTTACTGGCGAAAATCTCACTTCCCATCCACTGGATTCGGGCCTGTTTGCGAGACGTTCCTGGATATCATCCAAGTAATAACCCATCATGTTATTACGCAAGATATAGTATCTGCAAACCGTCAACGTTGTCGACCAAGTCGATACCACATACATACGCGTTGATGAGCGTATCACCTACGTCCCTCCGATACCTAAATCCCATAAGTACCGTTCCAAGTAAAAAAGGCACGTTACTCACACCTGAAATTTGTCTATCTGGTCTATCGTAATAGAGCCAGCGTTAGCGTACGTTTTATATCCTGTCTCGATCCCAACCTTTTTGCCAACCACTCAATATGGCCTGAGGTGGCCAGGCCACCTTGCTCCTCAAAATCTTTACCAGTTCGACATATACCGCATTCACCAACGCCAGCCTATCCCTTTCTTCGACACCCGGGGGTGGTGCGCTGCCTTGCTCACCCTCGCTCTCATCGTACTCTGCACTCCAAAGCGATTCTTGGAAGAGATACCAAAATCCGAGAGTCATCTCGCTCTCCTCCTCGCTCACGCCAAAGTAACCCGGCAAACCGGTATAACCGAGCAGCAGTCGCAAGAAACTCTGTATGAGCTGTGAGCGCGTGCGTGTAGACCCTGCAACGAGTTGGCGTGAGGTGATATTGATGGCAAAGTACGTGTTTGAGTGGTCGCCGAGGGTGACGATGAGTTTACAAAGGGAGTGGGAGAGTTCTGAGGCTTCTGGGGCTACGATGGAGCGTTTCAAATGGCTAAAAGGGTCGTCATTGCCAACAAACGACGTACAGGATGCACCGGACTGAAGGATCCGGGGACCCCATGTGTCGACCCATACGAGCAGCGGAGATGTGAGCGTCATGACGCCCGAACCACCTGCCAACGAAGAACGTGTCATGATCTCCTGCAGGGCATCCGACGCCGGCGAAAAAATGTCGGGGTCAATAGCAGCATCCGGAGTCGGAGGGGTCAGGAGTGCTATCAACATAGGGATGAGTGGCGTAATATCGCTGATCAGCTTGTCCTCTATCAGTCCATAAGGCAGTCCCGACGTAACACTCACTTTCCACGGAGGACAGACATCCATGCCTGTAGGCATTTGAGCGCCGAGTCGAGTTCACGGACTCGCATCTGGTCTCGAGGCTGAGTGATGATTGTGACCACGGCGCGTATGACGAGGGGTGCAGCATCGAGGAGAGTCTGTTGCATCTGCATTCTAACCCAGGGCTAAGTCTAAACCGCAGAGAAAGTGCTCGCGTAACGCTCACTTGCTTGGGCCGATCAAATCCGCCGTCTCGACTTCCTCTGCCGCTATAGACAGAAAATCAAGCACGCTCTCCGTAGACGCCCCGCGACTCGACAAAAACTCGACCGTTGAAACGATCCAATCTGGCCATGTTGAGGGTGAACCGGGGGCAATCTTGAGGGCCAACGACGTGATCTAAGAAGCGTTCCATCAGAGGGAGCCAGCGCAGGCCGAAATCCAATCGTCATTACCGCGACGAAGAGCTTGCGAAGAATGACTTTGCTCTTTCCGGACGCGATCGCATGGGATGTGAGTTCAAGCACCAAATCGCGTAGGGAAGGCGCGTTGTCGAGCGGAAATGAGTCCCTAGGGTGTGTCAATCGACTCGTCCGGTGTGCGTGAATGGATGACGTACCAATCCCTGGCGATTTTGACCTGGACAGTGTGTGCACCAAAGAACTGGACATTGACGTCGGTGTGGTTGAGAAAGGGGATGACTAGTCCCCAGGCCTCGTAGCGCTTTTGGATGTCAAGGAGTTCTTGTTGGAGACGACGCTGGGTGTCTGAAGAACCGGCGCTGGCGGGTGAGTAGGCCTGTTGTATGAGCTTTCAAGTGGCAGGAATATCAGGCAAGGACGGTTTTGCAGATCGCATTGTTGATGTACCTGGGCTGCTTGGACGACGTCGGACTGTGCTAGGGTCGGAAGAAAACCCGGGTGGGCCATTGAGTGGGGTGTGTATGAAGAATACTAGTAGTACAAAAAGACTGCCGTGAGGATGTAACACCGCTTTACTAGCAATTAGTACGAAGAGATCAAACTCAAACAGGCCCGAACAACTAGGATGGATGGCTCGAACCCGCCCGGAGGACTCATTGCCGCAAACCGCCCCGATTTGGCCCACTCATTCACGACGGGAACTCCCCAGAGCGCTAGCCAACCGAACATCCACACGAAGCCCAGAATACCTCCTACCCGTTTCCCGGTGCATCTTTTCCAGACACGCTCCAGCACCACTCCGACGCCGTTCATGACCCAGAACACAACGATGACGACAGACCGACCGCCTCGCCCACATGAGCGAAGTTCAATGGCATGAAAGATGCCAGAGACCAAAAAAGCGCCCAACAGACCGGCGAACCGACCAAACAGGTAGTTAAATGGTCGAAAACCAAGCGCGACGACCGGTTCGCGCAGCATCTGATGCCACCGGTGGCCCCACAATTCCGTCAACGACGTCGACAACCACGGGGAGTCGAAAAGGGGTGGCCACTGAGATGGATGGTGCTGGAATGCGGTGATACACAGAATGGCCAAAGTATGATAGCCCAACTGTAGTCCGAAGTATACCATCCATATCGCCAAGAAGGAAAGGAATATGGCTCGAAAAAGTTCAAAGGCAGATGGAAGCGTATCGTCAAAAAGAGCGCCGCCGTCTAGTGAGCCAAATACTTGAGGGAAGATGATCCGGGCGGTCTGGATGCATACGTCCATACCAAAGGAACACAGAGCCAACTGGACCGCCGACCACAGCACGAAGAGCATGCGAGAATTCGTTTCGAATGCGGGCTTGGGGACAGAAAAGCTTTGTTTCCAATTCCATCCAATGCCTCGCGTAGTGGTTATCAAGTCCAAGGCATCCCAAAGCGCTGTGAAAGTGCTCTTTGAATTCGGTTTCGTCGAAGAACTGAAGCGGTAAAAGGGTTCTTGCACAAATGCCCAGATAGTGCCGCGCATCGAGAAGGAAAACATATATGTCTAAGATGGACTTGGTCAACGTAGTCCACGCCAAAGCGACACGCTTACGACAATCAAGGTGTTCAAGTGGACCTGTTTGGGATTGCCTCCCGAAGCGTCGACGAACGCACCGCGCCAAGCACACCAGATAAGAACGGGTAGAAGTGCAATGCGGTAGACGCAAGTTCCGTTGAGCTGGACGAGAACTGCCATCAAGTATAAGCATAGCACTGGTGGAAGGATGTACGCAAAAAAAGTGACTCTTGTCAGGGCAATCCCCTGCGACAATGCAAATAGATCCTGGTTATGAGTAGCCATAGTGCAGTGACGGAAAGCAAGGGCACGCTGCGCTGACCGCAGTCAACGGGATCAAGCGCCACGGGTCCGTCGAAAGTTAAATGGGGTCACATACGATCAATCGACTTCGTACTTGGTAATAGTCAAGATCCAGCGGAGCAGTGCCCGGCTCGGCTCAAACCGGCCCGGCAGGCTCATCGCGCCGAACCTCCCGATCTGCGCGTACTGGTCGACCATCGGTACACCCCAGACTAACAGCCAAATGGCCACCCACAGCCGCCCCCATATCCCGCCCACCCGCCGGCCCGTCGACCGTGTCCATACCCGCTCCAACACGATTCCAACCCCATTCATCACCCAGAACCCAACCGTCACCACCGAATGCCCACCCCGTCCAGATGACCGCATCTCCGCGTCATGAAACAGCCCCGACACCAAAAATGCTCCAAGGACACCACCCAATCGACCACACATCCGACCTACCGGCCGCCCACCCAGTGATACCACTATGTCCCGCATCATCTGATGCCACCGTCGGCCCCACAGCTCTCCCAACGAACTTGACATCCATGGCGCATCGAATAGTGGGACCCACTCTGCCGGTCGCTGGCGGAATACCACGACGCCCACGATGGCGAGCATCTGGTGCGTGCACTGCAGGCCGGAATACACCATGCATGCGCCCAGGATGGACACAAGCACCGCGCGCGCGAGTTCGAACACGGATGGGAACGTCCCGTCGAACAGCGGGCCACCCTGCAGCGACCCGAATCTCCCGGAGGCCTGCGCTCGGATGCCCTGCGCACACACGTCAAACGCGAGTGCGTTCAGTGCGATACTCGTTGCCGATCTCAGCGCAAACGCCGCACGAGTCTCGGTGGTGTATGCCGGGTTACGTTTGGGCAGAACAAGACCCTGTGGCCAGTTCCACCCAATGCCCCGCGGGTTCATCAGTAGGTCCCAGGCGTTCCAACATGCGCTATACACCCCTCCGGACCTCAATGTTTCCTTTCCTCCGTCCTGCTCGTGGTCCGCCACCGCACCATGTCGTCGATACTGCATGTGTGCAAACGCCCACGAAGCACTCCGGCTTGAAATGGACAACATCTGCGTCTGGATATGCATCCCATCAACAGAAATGCAAAACGACAGAGTACGATATGATACACACAAGCAGAACCGAATTCGCCTGCACTTGCTCAGAATCACCCCTTGACACATCCACGCACGTTGCACGCCAAGCGAACCATATGACAATTGGCAACAGTGCCACACGGTAGAAGCGGGTTCCCTCGAGTTGAACAAGCACGGCCATCAGGTACTGGCACACAAATGGCGGGACGATATACCCCAGAAATGTCGCTTTCGTGAACCCGATTTTGTGGGATGTTGCAAGCAAAGCAGTTTGAACAAAGCGATATGGTAGGTCGTGAAAGGACATTTTGCGGGGGCGTAGGGATGGCGTACCTCGGGAATACGATGGCAGTTGGCTACATTTTCAACTCCGAGCTATTTACCGCACTGCATTCGGAAAATGAGCTAACGATATCAACCCATTAGTACGCTCGTCCGCGCGGTGAAGCAAGGAAAGCCATCAAGCTTTCTTTGGCACCGACGGAGGGCTTCTACTACATACAACATACTCTGTCAACGATGAAACACCCCGATACGTGGCTTTACATCAGCCTTCACCATAAGTCGCGCTTTTATTTTTATTTTTATTTTACGGACGCGAACGGTTGAGTAAGCATCACCAAAAACAAATTTTGCACATAAGGGCTCATAGCATGGATAAATGCGGTCATACATCTCAGCATGATGGTGGATCTTATAGCCACTTATAACGTGACCCTCTTTGCCTAATCATCATATTGAATGCAAGAAATTGAGATATGGCCTACTGATAGATTGGTCCAGAGAGGGGGTCAAAAACTGGATGTATACTTGTATTCTCAGATCAGTAAAGGAAATACTACCATAAGTCACCGCAATGTTGGCT
The DNA here is from genome assembly GCA_038090395.1 of Boletales sp. KT-2023a. Classification (NCBI taxonomy): domain Eukaryota; kingdom Fungi; phylum Basidiomycota; class Agaricomycetes; order Boletales; species Boletales sp. KT-2023a. The sequence continues at coordinate 524 of JBBPMP010000100.1, read as the reverse complement.
AACAACCATATTCTACCGCGCAATACAAAATGGGCATGTGGGGCAGAATAATCTCGAATTCCTATCTCAATCTGCTTGTGAGCTATTGACAATATCACGCGCAGCGTTAGAAGCTAGCCACCACACTATACACTACTGCTCAACCCATTGTGAACCTATCATTCATTCTTGGACAAAGCGCCACAGTCGGACTCAGCTTGACATAAGGGTTCAAGTGCGGGTGCATTGACCAACATGAAGCCCGGGGGTATCATGGTCATTTCACTGATGTACTACTAACATCCGCAATGGCGCGATGAGCTGGTATTTATTCCACAACTATCCTACATGCTTGCGACATACATACAATACTAGTAGTTATCCCTGGCTGGTGTCCGTGCTTGGAACAGCTTCCCTCGGACACTGCTGTGACAACGTTGTTGCAACGGATGTACCGGCAAGTGCCCCTGGCCCATACTCCGCTGCCTTCTCGGGACCAAAGACGTTTCTGCATTGCGCACTGAGCTGTGGAATGGGACAGACGA